>CAUYON010027743.1:0-15323 GCA_963573935.1 Arctocebus calabarensis
TTTAACTTAAACAGTTTTGTAAGTACATTTTTTTGGTTTTATTTTTTATCGTTGGGGATTCCTTGAGGGTACAATAAACCAGGTTACACTGATTGCGTTTGTTAGGTAAAGTCCCTCTTACAATCATGTTTTGCCCCCAAAAAGTGTGTCACACACTAAGACCCCACCCCCTCGTTCCTTTCCTTTCTCTGCTCTTCCTTTCCCCACCTCTCCCTCGTTCTTTCTCTCTGCTTTCCCCTTCCCCCACCCGCACTATGTCATTAATTGTCATTAATTGTCCTCATATCAAAATTGAGTACATGGGATTCATGCTTCTCCATTCTTATGATGCTTTACATAAGAATGATGTGTCCCACTTCCATCCAGGTTAATACAAAGGCTGGAAAGTCTCCACATTTTTAATGGCTGAATAGTATTCCATAGTGAACATATACCATAGCTTGTTAATTCATTCCTGGGTTGGTGAGCATTTTGCTTCCACATTTTGGCGATTGTATATTGAGCTGCAATAAACAGTCTTGTGCAAGTGTCCTTATGAAAAAAGGATTTTTTCCCTTCTGGGTAGATGCCCAGTAATGGGATTGCAGGATCAAATGAGAGGTCTAGCTTGAGTTCTTTGAGAGTTCTCCATACTTCCTTCCAAAAAGGTTGTATTAGTTTGCTGTCCCACTAGCAGTGTAAAAGTGTTCCCTTCTCTCCACATCCATCCACGCCAGCATCTGCAGTTTTAAGATTTTGTGATGTGGGCCATTCTCATTGGGGTTAGATGGTATCTCAGGATGGTTTTGATTTGCATCTCTCTAATAATTAGGGATGATGAGCATTTGTTCATATGTTTGTTGGCCTTTCATCTGTCTTCCTTAGAGAAGGTTCTATTCATGTCTTTTGCCCATTGATATATGGGATTGTTGGCTTTTTTCATATGGATTAATTTGAGTTCTATATAGATCCTAGTTATCAAGCTTTTGTCTGATTAAAAATATGCAAATATCCCTTCCCATTGTATAGGTTGTCTATTTGCTTTGGTTGTTGTCTTCTTAGCTGTACAGAAGCTTTTGAGTTTAATTTTGTTGTTGTTGCAATTGCCATGGCAGTCTTCTTCATGAAGTATTTCCCCCGGCCGATATCTTCCAATGTTTTTCCTATGCTTTCTTTCAGGATTTTTACTGTGTCATGCCTTAAATTTAAGTCCTTTATCCAGCTTGAATCAATTTGTGTAAGTGGAGAAAGGTGAGGGTCCAGTTTCAGTCTTTTACATGTGGATATCCAGTTCTACCAGCACCTTTTATTGAATAGGGAGTCTTTCCCCCAAGGTATGTTCTTGATTGGTTTATCCAAGATTAGGTGGTTGTAAGATATGAGCTTCATTTCCTGGTTTTCTATTTGATTCCAAATGTCTATGTCTCTATTTTTGTACTAGTACCATGCTGTCTTGACAGCTATAGCTTTGTAGTACAGACTAAAATCTGGTATGGTGATGCCTCCAGCTTTGTTTTTATTACTAAGACCTGCCTTAGCTACACGGGGTTTCTTCTGATTCCATATGAAATGCAGAATCATTTTTTCCAAATCTTGACAGTATGATGTTGGTATCTGAATAGGGATGGCATCAAATAGGTAGATTTCTTTGGAAAGTATAGGCATTTAAACAATGTTGATTCTTCCCAGCCATGAGCATGGTATGTTCTTCCATTTGTTAAGATCCTCTGCTGTTTCCATTCTCAGGATTTCATAATTTTCTGTATAGAGGTTCTTCACCTCCTTTGTTAGGTATCTACCTAGGTATTTCATTTTCTTTGAAGCTATGGTGAAGGGAGTTGTGTCCTTAATTAGCCTCTCATCTTGACTGTTATTGCCATATACAAAGGCTACTGACTTGTGGATGTTGATTTTATATCCTGAGACATTATTGTATTTTCTGATGACTTCCAGGAGTCTTGTGGTTGAGTCTTTGGGGTTCTCTAAGTATAGGATCATCTCATCAGCAAAGAGGGAGAGTTTGACCTCCTCTGCTCCCATTTGGATGCTCTTTATTTCCTTGTCTTGCCTAATTGTATTGGCTAGCACTTCCAGCACTACATTTAATAGTAATGGTGACAGAGGACAACCTTGTCTGGTTCCAGTTCTGAGAGGAAAAGTCTTCAGTTTTACTCCTTTCAGTAAAATGTTAGCTGTGGGTTTGTCATAGATAGCTTGGATCAGTTTAAGAAATGTGCCACATATGCCTATACTCTTCAGTGTTCTAATTAGAAAATGATGCTGAATTTTATTGAATGCTTTTTCTGCATCTATTGAGAGGATCATATCATCTTTGTTTTTGCTTCTGTTAACATGGTGGATAACGTTTATGGACTTGTGTATGATAAACGAGACTTGCATTCCTTGTAAGTACATTTTTTAAAACTGAAAAGCAAAGTCCCTATACTTGAGAAGTAGCCTAGTTCCTCATTTCACAGGACACATTTACCTCCCTTCACTTGGCTCTCCATTGATCAGATTAGATTCTTGGCTTACCAACAGCTCTGATAGCCATGCTGAAAAATTCTATAAAATTAAAAAATGCAAACTTACATATTTCTCTAGTAAAGAGTAATTCTTTTAGTTCCACATTTCTTATTGAGGAATTGGAATTATCCTTTTTTGTTTCTCTCTGAAAGTTAAAATAAAATCACAATCACTGAAGAAAAAAAAAATGGGAAACCTGAAAAGATTCTCTGATCTATAAAAAACACCAAATAAAACATCTCTTTCTATTCTAAAAAATCACATATTTTGGCAAACTCTACTACATAACTAAAATTTCCTTCTATTCTGATATTTTTCTTTTCCCTTTACTGAGTATTTTCAGTTCTTTTTCTTCTTTCTGGTCATGTCTTATTGTCATTCCAAGTTTTCTCTTAACTGGTACTCTATAGACAGTTATTCCATAAAGATCAATAATCATCCTGTAGCCTCTTAATTTCTCAGTACCAAACTGTGACATACTGTACACTGTTTCAATGTCCAAATTTCAGTCATTGTCTTCTCTCATCATACCTCAGAAGTTAAGGCAACACGTTTTGATTTCCCCAAACCATCCAAATATCTTAAACCACTTGAAAATGCTATAATGACCATAGAATATATACAACTTTATCTAGGACACATAAAAGGAAGAACCACTTCTCAATTTATTTTATAAGGTCAATCTTATCCTGATAACAAAACAGATAAGAATTGTTCTCCTCACACATGCAAAAATAACTATAGGCCAATGTAACAAATGAGCTTGATGCAAATTCCTCAACAAAATAGTAGCAAATCTAATCAACCAATACCTAAAAATAGTAATAGGCCATGATAAATAAAATTTATTCCTGGTGTATGAGCCAGCCTCAATATTTTTAAAAAATGATCACTGTAGTCTATCACAAAAACAGGCTAAAACATTATATGATCATATCAACTGATTTAGAAATATTCTTTGAGAAGGTGCAACAACCATTCATGATGAAAACTTATTACACTGGAATAAAAGAAAATTATCAGCTTGATAAAGACCACTTATTAAAAAGAACACAAATATACAAATAACACGCAGCTATAATATAGTTCATGATGAAATTTTGAAAGCTTTCCCTCTAATCCAGAGCAAGAAAAAGGTGCCTACCCTACTACTCTTATTTAAAACAGTGGAAATTCTAGCCACTGCAAAGGAATAAAAATCACATATATTTGAAAAGAAGATATAGAGTTACTTCTCTTTGCAGGTGGCATGACTGTCTATGAAGAAATTCTCAAGGAATCTACAAAAACTCTGAAAATAAGTTATTCCCATGAGGTTTCAGGATACAACATCAACACATAAAAATCAATTATGATCCTATATTCTATTAAAATATAATTTAGGCCAAGTGTTGTGGCTCACGCCTGTAATCCTACCTCTCAGAGGCTGGAGCGGGTAGATTGCTTCAGCTCACGAGTTTGAGATGAGCCTGAGTATGTTAGTCACTACTAAAAATAGAAAAACTGAGGCAAGAGGTTTGCTTGAGCCCAGGAGTTGGTGGTTGCTGTGAGCCATGATGCCACAGCACTCTGCCCAGGGTGATAGCTTGAGACTCTGTCTCAAAATAAATGAATGAATGAATAAATAAATAAATAAACAATTTAAAATTAAATTTAAAAATTCATATATATATGGGAGGAAAATAATTTTCTATGTAAAGAGAATACGGCTGGAATAAACAAAGCAATTTAAAAAATAATAAAGTGGGAAGAATCATTCCTCTAAATGTTTATGGATATTATATAGCTATTTTAGGACAGCATGGTACATAGTGTTTAGATAAATAAGTTAAAGGAACGGAGTAGTGTAGCCAAAAATGATCAATATTAATATTCCCAATTGATTTTGGACAAAGGAGCAAAAGAAATTTAATTGAAGAGGACTAACCATTTAAACAATTGTTCATTCATGACAAAATGTCCAATTGGATATTATATTAGAGTAATTGGATATTCATATATAAATACAAAATAAGCCTTAACAAAAGCCTCATACCTTATAAAAAACTAAATAAGAACTGTGTACTTTACCATGTACATAAAGTTTCACAACTCACAGAAAAAAATAGAAGAAAAATTTTAGTATATGGGACTAGGAAAAGGGTTCTAACAGTTCACACTAACATAGTCCACAAAAGAAAAATTTAAAAGTTTGATTCTGTGAAAGAAACCACTAAGATGATTACAAATTACAGTTTGGAAAAATATTATATTTGTTTATCATATATCTGACCAAGTTCTTATAATCACAATGAAGAACTCTTAAAACTCAACTATTAGTGAAAACTCCAAATAGAAATGTATACAAAATACAAGAAAATGGTGGTGCCTGTGGCTCAAAGGAGTAGAAAGTCAGCCCCATGTGCTGGAGGTGGCGGGTTCAAACCTGGCCCCGGCCAAAAACTGCAAAAAAAAAGAAAGAAAATATTTCATCATAGGATATACAGATCCCAAATAATTATACAAAAAGACATTTAAAATTGCTAGCCATTATTAAAATGTAAAATAAAATCACAATGATCTATTCTATATATCTATAGTAATGGATAAAATTAAAAATAATGACAACATAAAATCCTGGCAAGGATACATAAAAAGTGAATCACTCATGCAGTGCTGGTGGGAATGTCAAATGGCACAGTTGCTCTCAAAAACAGTTTGGCAGGGTTTTTGTTTGTTTGCTTTGTTTTGTTTGTTTGTTAAAAAAATAAAGAAAAGTCTGCATGCAGATACCATATGACCCAGCATTTGCCCTCTTGGTATTTATCTCAGAGAAACAAAAATTTCATTCAGTCAAAAACCTGTGCCTGAATGTTTATAGTAGCTTTATTTCTTAATAAAATAATTTCAGTATCCATTATGGTGCATGAATTCTATCACTAATTATAGAAAATGGGAGACATTTTTCTATTTCCATTTTGATAGCATTTAAGTCAAGGATCAGAGTAAGGCACCTAAAGGTTCATAGTTGACAAGTTTAGTAACAGAAACTAGGAGAATTTTTAATATTCATTCCATTAAATCTTACCTTTCTTCATAAAATCAACTGTAATGAAAAAAAGAGCAATAGTGAATTACAGGTACTTTTTTCAACCTCAATAATTATTACATTACAAAAAAGAAAAGGCAAATTTTGCAAGTTCAAAGACTTTAAAGTAGTTGACCTCCTCCGTACCCTGACTACCTACCTCATTAAGTTGACCTAACTTTGTAGATCTGAAAAACACTTCATGTACTTATCAGTACAGTGGGACTCGTTTCTGAGGCTGACCTCCTCTGTATGTTGACCTGTTTGCCACCCTCTTTAACAGCTGACTTACAGAGGTTCTACTGTACTTGTTTATTGTAATTAAATATGAATACAAAAGACTGTTTAGCCACATGACTAAAAATATTCAATAAAATATAGTATCTCTGCTAGCATAAGGAAACCTGACATGGCCAGAAAAACAGAATAGCATAATTGAAAACAGCATAACTAAAAAAATCACACCAAATTGTCATTCAGTTGACTTCAACTCAGGCTATTTAATATAATGCTGAATTGACTATATGTAATTTTCCAGTGTTGATAATGATTGTCTTGTGTTTGTGTAACTCTCTTTCAAGGAGGTCAAAGCTCTCCAGACTTTAATTAAGTCACTTATGAATCAGCACATATTTACATACGCTCTAATAGAACAGGTGGGTTATGTAAAATAATATTAATTATCTTAATGCTCACTTTTCTACCATCTTTGATGAATCTGTCATACACATTATGATTCACATGAAGCTATGGATACAGTTCCCTTGTCAGATACTACTCTGTTATGAGTTGAGATAAAACCACTAAAAAGGGAAAAAAAGAGTCTCACAAAATTGGTTAGCTTATAAAAATGTTTGAGAAAATTATCAAAAATGTACTTATTAGTGATTACAAAGCACCTGTCTTTTAACCTGGAAAATTTTCTTTCTTTATTTATTTTTAATTTTTTTTTTCTTTTTGAGACCGAGTCTCACTTTGTTGCTCTTGGTAGAATGCCATGGCATCATAGCTCACAGCAAATTCAAACTCTTGGGCTGAAGCAACTCTCTTGCCTCAGCCTCCCACAATGCGCAGCTCTTGTTAGAGATGGAGTCTGGCTCTGGCTCAGGCGGGTCTGGACAGTGTGAGCTTAGGTGATCCGCCTGCCTCAGCCTCCCAGAGTGCTAGGATGACAGGTGTGAGCCTCTATGCCCAGCCTAATCTGGGTAACTTTAATTTTTATAATGAGGCTAGAGAATCCAGCAAATAAGTTTAGAGTTCCTATGTTCTTCTCAAATCATAAAACCATAATAAATCTTAATAAATATATACTGCTTCACTGCTTCACAGTGTTCTTTTTTAAAGAACGCATTCACTCTGGTCACAGTTTACCATGAGCTTTTAGGAAGAACTGTGATGGTAATTTAATGGCAACATAGTATTATTGTGATTATTATAGTGTTCTGAAGTTCTTATGTGGAAGGTTGAAGAAAGCACATATGATGGAACATTTACCTCTCTGGCAATTTTACTAGAACACTGAGGTCTCTTTTTAAAGGGCCTGAACAACGGAACTGATGAAAAAAGGAGTTCAAGGAAATGTCATTCTTTCAAAATCCATTTCCTCAAGTTGCCTTTCTGCAAGGAAATTAGTTTTACTTTCTTGCTCTTTCCCCTTCCATTTTACATAAAGTACTGTAAACCTGCATGCTAATGGTCATCAGTTATATAAATGATAAAATGAGAAGCCATTATGTGACAAACAAATAGCAGCAGTAGTAGCTGGTAAATAATGTCAGCCATTATAGTCTATTTGGCTGTTCCCAATGAGTAACCTCCTAAGAGGACGCTTAGAAATATGTTATCACTGGGGAGGTTAATCACATGCTAAAAGCAATCCTTGGCAGAAAATATGATTTTTGGCACTTCAGCTTTATATTTTTCAAAAATCTCAAAAGTATTATAAATTCAAGGTGAAATTACACAGTGCTAGGAATTATCATTACCATTGGATCTCTTGAATTCTAAAACCTAGTCCATTTTCAGTGTGACACAGGCAATAATTCTTGCATTTTTTGAGGCATTTTCTCATCTATCAATTTGTCATGAACAGCTAATTCTTAGCTACAGTGGTTTACCAAGGAAGCATTGCTTCACTTTTCCTGGCTATGCCCACGTAGACTTCGTTTAAAATGCATGTATTTGCCCTCTCATACATATTACACTTCACTAGACCATCACAAAGGCTGTCAAAGCACATTCCAATACATTCAAATACATAGAACAAAAGACCACAGTTATTATCTTTGACATCAGTCATGTTCAGTGATCAATAGGAAAGAAATTGAAGAATGCCAAGCTTTGACCCAGGAAGAAGAAAAAAGCAGGCAACCTAAATCAAGATAATGCTATTACTATGAGAGAGAAAATATTAAACATTTTAAAAGACTGGGAGCAAGAAGTCAAGAGTAGGTAATCAAGAGATGGAGCCTTGAAAATCACCGACTTCAATTTCTTGACTGGTGTTAGGTCAAGTTTAATGGAACTCAATAACTCTGTGAATATTTCCAGTGTTAGATAACACCACTAAGATTCTTTGTGGAAAGAGGGTATATATCCTTGAAAAAAGAGGTTGGGTCCTTATGTCACTTACTGTGAATAATATAAATCCAAGATCTGAGCCTCCCTCCAAGATTTATTAATTCAGATGTACATGTTTTATACACAGCAAAACATGAAAGTGTGATTGGCTAATATGTAACATATTTAAGAAGAAAGTGATAATAAAATTTAAAAAAAGTAGTAATCATTTCTTCCCGTCTTTCGAGGGCAACATGTTACTACCTCTTGGTACAGAAACTCACATAGCAGAATTAGATAATAAGCCTCCCTACATGTTCAGAACCCAATTTTCAAGAGACAGCAGAAATTACAGTAAAATGTCATCATGTTTGAAGAGAATTTACATGACTCATAAAATCTAACAGTGCCAGCTTTTTTTATATAGATCATGAAATCAAATCTTAATTTAATCATATTTAGTAATTTTGGAATTGTAATTTAACCTTTTTTGGAAAAGGGAAAGAACAAAAAGCAATTCTTGCTTAATAAGAAAATATAAATACTCAATTTGCTATATAGTCAACAAAAAAAATCGAATTGAAAAGCCAATTGATTTATATATATTAAAAATTTTATAAAAATACCAAAACTAAATTGACCAAAGAAGTTTAAATCAGTGTTTTTCAACCTTTTTTATCTCACAACAAATTGGAACATATATTTATCCTTCAGTAGCACACTTAAATTATGTTGATCAAAAAGTTAAAAAAAGAATATATTTATTAGGCTTTGAATTCCTTTCAAAAATAATTTAATTATTTATCATTAAAAGTTTTCTTGGCACACTTAAGATACTCTCATGGCATTTTACTAGTTTAAACTGATAAATAGATCTTTTCCATACTATTAGACATATTATTCAAATCTTGACTTATATTTATTAAATTTGTTAAGGAGAAAATAATTAAGTAGACTGAGAATTCTGAGAGACCAGCTTGGAATGAAACAAAAGAGTCATAAAAATGTGCACTTTTAGGGCTATATCATTTAAATTAACATTAAAGATGAGATTGTTCTGCTTTAGTTCTTTTCTCCCAATACACTTATTTAGTACTTTCCATGTGTAAAACACTGTGCTATTTATGATATTTCTTCCCTCATCAAGTTTACCCTGTAATGAGTGATACAGAAGAGTTAAGGTTGAATTACAGTATGTTAAGATGTCATAATAATGACACTATGGAATTGGGGGATTAGGGTTGGCCACCTAAAATAGTAAACTCCAATATCAAAGATGAGCAATATGAGACAGGTGATAAGAATGGTGCTTTTAGTTTAGCTTTTTTGTTGTTGTTATTGTTAGAAAGAAGATAACGTATAAAGGACAACTGGGAACAGACCGAGTTCCAAACTAATCAAGTTCTTAAAAGGAAAGAACATAGAGGGCTAGTGCAAACTATGCAGGTAAGCAGATGTTGGCGATGCCAGGCTTTGTGACCAAGATAGCAGGTTTAGACATTTTCCTAAAAGCAATTTGAGTCGTCTAAAGCTTTTTAAACAAGGAAGTAGAATGATTAAATGTGTTGTTGTTGTTGTTGCTGTTGTTGAAAGATAATTTCTTGTCTGTAGAAGTAATCAATTGCAAAAGTGAAAACAAAAACATTTACGTATTAGTACTGTGAAAGTAGTTTAGGAAAAAGATGATGTTTGTGTTAGGGAAAGGGCACTGGGGGATAGGACAAAAAGTTTGCATCTGAGTCACAGTCTGGAGTCACGTGTCTGTGATGAATTGAATTTCATAGATGAGATGATAGAGAAAAAAGTATGTCCAGGTTTCTGGTCTCAGAAACATTATAGATATAAAATTAATATAAAATATTACTAAAATTGATATAAAATGCATGAATCGTGCTAACTATAAACACATTTTGAAGGTCTAATAAGTATGTTGAATATTGGAATGTTAAATAACTTAACAATGTTCTTCAAAAGGGTCCACTCATAGAAATAATAGACATCTTTATTTAACACAAAATAAATTAACTATTACAAACACACGATCTTTCTAATAAGATAGCCTAATATTATCTTCTTGAGTGCTATAATTAAAAAAAAAAGTTCTTTTTTTCCCTGGACAATTTTAAAAATCAACCAAATTGGGTCAGAAGAGAACAACCTATCTTTATAAATATAATAAGACTTTAATTTTTTTTTCCTAAGATTTTTCAAGAACAAATAAATAAGAGAGATATACTTAAGAACAGATTTGAGGCCAGCTACTCTTCTTTTGTTTTCGTGTAATGCCCCATTGCACTTACCCCATTATGGTAACAAATAACCGTGATCATCTTTCTGTGTCTCCCATTATATTGTAAGCCCCAGTAGGGCAGAGCCTGCCTTGTCCATTATTGCATTTTCAGCATTGGACACAGTTCTTGGGACTAATGTGTGTTCAATGTATAAGTATTGAAATAAGCTTAACTGAACAAAATGTGGTTCACTCTGTGTCTTTTAAATTCACTTATTATATTAATAATAATTAGAGATTCATATTTTTACTTAGAAATTCTAAGTACTACGTGAAAGACTTTCAGATTTTAGTAATAAATTAGTAGATACACTCCCAATAGAATTTTAGCATAAGAACAAAACTTAGAAGGCAGCTAGTCCATCCACCACTGGGTACTCTGAGCTTACTTTCTATACTTCATAGTAGGTGCTATCCTTCTATAGCATTCTGACTGATGCTGTTTGAACTTCAACTTCTCTATTTGTTTTACAGCGAAAGATACAGCAGCAGTCGCCTCTTATATTACTCTAAATTTTCACTACTTGAATTTGTTTTCTAATATAAATTTTACACAGAGGAATTACTGAACTTTCTACCTTCTTTTACACAAGAGCTCATTTCTTCCTTTGAAGCTTTACATTTTAATGGTTTGTGGACATTTCATTAACTAAAACTTCCATTTTCTGTATGTTTGCCATAATCAATACAATTGTCTATACTCTAAAAATAAATGAATGTGTGTATATATGTAATGTGCATGTCTGTGTGTATGTTTTCAACAAATTCACACATAGGCCTACTAAATATTTCTGTTATCTGTCATGCAACATAAACCATGCTTCTCTTTTTTTACTGAATTTTAATATTTGCTAAGCTCTTTGGGTTATCTTGATTCTGCAGTGTAGAGTCTAATTACCAACAAAAATAATATATTATTACAAAATAGGACCAAATCAGATCTCCTCCACGTTAACAGAAATTGATCATACTTTGTTCTAAGCTATGTAGCCAATTACATTATCTTAGTTATTATTTTTTGTCTTCAAGAACAAAGAAATAAATCACATGCCTTGCCAAACTGAGAAATATTTATAATTATGATTTTCATTTACTCTTTCATTTGAAAAAACAAATAAGTCAGATATAAACTGACAAGTAAATGGAAGATTATTGTAAAATCTTTTTCTTTTTTTTTGAGTACATCATAGTTGGGATAGTTGTAAAAGCTGTAAATTCCTGTGAAGTTTGGATTATAAATATATTTAAATGAACTTGTTTTTGAATTTTTTTTGTACAATTGAATATTTTCATGTTTATTTAGGTGGGTAAGTCCACCAAATTGGGTGTTTTTCAGTATATATTAGACAGCCTGGCATTCCCAATTTAGTAATTCTGATGTTTTTGTATATCTTCATCTGACATCCCTCATTTATATGCTTTACAAGGTTTTGACAACCGCTACAGAGCATTTCCAAGACATGAACTTTATAATCATGTACGAAACCGTGCCCAAACTGTTGCATGGATTCTACAGCCACCTTCTTGCCTTTGGCTCTTCACCTTCAACAGGAGAACACAAGAACGTCACGAAATTTGTCTTACCTTTGAAGGGAGAATTCCCCCAGTTCTAATTTTGAATTCTGAAAATCACAGAGAAATAGTCCTTCCACGCAATTCAACACACACACACACAAATATATCCACACACAATACACCCATAAACACACAAACCACATCTATTCTAGTTACATTGCTCATAGTTACTCAATAGACAGATAGATGAATGAGTTGAGTGAGGAAGAATATTTCTCCTCAGAAAATTACTTGGAAATTACGTGGTAAGTCTTTTAATACTGTTGAAATCAATGTTTTAGCGTATGGTTGTTATGTACTACTTTCTTAATGGCCTGTTATTTCTCATGCTCTTGTAGGCTCTTGCAACATAAGGCTATAGAATAAACTTGCTGGGACAATACAGATGGGAAGGCTGACATTTGAAAGGCATAGTATAACTTTGGCATTATCAGGTGCATTCTCTCAGCTTACCCATCATCTGATTTTAAGATGAATATAAAATATCTTTGATGGAAAAGTCACAGACTGCTGAAGAAAGTATTATTTTTTCTGTGTATGGGTAAAAGTCTTCAAAAAAAAGGGACAATAAAAATATTTTCAAAAAGACAAGGAAGATGAAAACCAAAGAATGTGAAAACCAAGCACTAACAACTCCATAGTATATAAAGGTGTTAGTGGAGCTAAAAAGGCAGAATTCCAGAGTTCTCACCCTGCAGTAGAGGATCTGATGATCCCTGAGATTAAAATGACACTCACTGGCTTCCAGCCAGCTTTAGTGTATATAATGACTATTCATTTTGTTTTTGCGAGTAGTCAATACATGCATTGGTGAAATAAGAGTATATTGACAAGCCTAGGAGCAAATAACACCAGTTTCTAACTAGTACTTGATAAAATGCTAACACCTCTAGATTTATAGAGTTTGTTCCTTTTATATAAATGGTAAGTGGTAAAATTGCTTTGAAAAAGATTTATCTTACTTTATCAGCAATAAAGCAGGCTTGATATAGCATAAATTGGTGTGGATAAATATGAAACATTGTTACTACCTACTATGCTTCACAGTGTAAACGTAAGCTTCCCTCTGCATGTTAAGAGTCTCTATTTAATATCTTTACCGTTTAATTTTACATTTAGACTCTCTCCAACCCAATTTTATGGCCTAAAGTGTTTTACAACTTAATATTCTTCTTGTCATTATGAATCACAGTGAACAGTCAATTGAAGTAATGCTAAAAAGAGAAAAAGAAAAAAAAAGAATGGTAAAGTCCCACCTGCTAAAGAAAAATGTCGTGTTAATTTGAGTTCAGATGCTTGACAGGTACACAAACGTAACAGAATTGCATAGGAGGAAAATTATGTGCCAAATTTTCATCTCATAGATTTTTTTGGCAATTGCACTTAAGAAGAATCTAGATTAAATAGAAAACAATATTTAAGAAATGAGAGGTTGGAAAGATCATGAGTGAATTATTATCATATTTCTTCAATAGCAATTATAGATTCTGAATTTTAGTCGAGGATAGGTAGATGATTATAAAATATCCTGAGGATATCAAGGTAATACTTAAATGCTGAACAACAGTAGTGCAAAGGTTATAATAATAACAAAATGATAGCTGGTAACTTCAGTATTCTTAGTTTCCTATTGTAATCCATTTTAAAGCTTTTATTGGTTAATTTTATGTGCTTCTGCAGTGAAAAATTAAGGAATCTAGGCAACAGAGAGGCCATTAATAGAAAATTCTCTGAAAAGAAGAAACATCAATGACTGTAGGAGAACCAGAAAATACCATCTGGAAAAAAAATGATGACCTTAGAATTACTTATCCTTGAACGGAAACACTGAAGATGACTTAATAGCTTCCTTTGAGCACAGAAAAGGGTTTCATTTCAAAAAAAAAAAAAGCATGTTCACTACAAATAAATTTCATTCTCCTGCTTGGATACGTTTTTTTATTATCAGAGATGTGAAAAAAATAGACAGTAAAAAGACATTATCAAAACAGAATAATTGTAAAAACGTACTTGTCCAAGAGCATTTGAGAACAAAAAGTTGAGTATAATCTACTTATTTCAGGCACATGAACTTTAGAAGCACTTAACATTTTGGAGTTTTCACACCAGTAAATTCAGAGTATATTTCTCTGATCCAGTGGACCCAGAGTATCATGCCATCAAGATGCTGTAAGTTTCATAACGGTGAAAGAATTAAATATGACACAAGCTGAACTTTGAATATGCATTGTTTTTTAAAATATTTACTAAATATTCAGTATATAATATTAATAGCACAAGTTCAAAAATAAAATTTATTTAACACTATTTATGTATACATTTTGATGTATAGATAAATTGACAAATAAATATGTAAGACTCCATAATATAGAAATAAGATATAAATATTGGTTTCTTGCACATCTGTACATATTTTGGTTTAGACATGTACAATTTTCTCTATAGTATTATATATAGATCCATGGACAAGTTATGTCTCTTTTAATGAGACAACTTAAAAATTCAGTAAGTTGATTTTTAAATGTAAGTGTAAATAAAATGAATCATTAGTGTGAACACATTCACATTCAGGAATTTTTTTAAATAGTGATTTCTCTGTAATTATCATTGAGAATGACAGAATAAAAATCCTCCACAGAATAACTGAGATCTGGATTTCAACCAATTTGATTCTGTCAATTTTATAGAATGTTTTTATAACTCTACTGTTCCATATTTGTTTAGATGTTTACAAAGAATAACTTTGTCTTCAAATTCATCTCTACTGCCTCTTAACGCATATGAAGGATTTTTGTTGTGATATACATGTATTGCCAAGATGTCACATAAAATCTGAATCCATCCTGATTTTTTCACTACTCTGGGTGTAAATCACAAGTTCATAAAATTGTTATCTAAGGCCTGATCAAGCTGGTCACTTTTCTTCTCGTTTCTCAAGAAAAGCACCTGTCTTATCATAGAATGGGGTTATGATGCAGAAATAAATTTGATATTACATATTCAGTTAATTATAAAAATCTTATCTGAAATATATAATTTTAAAGTAACCTCACAAGATTCTATCAGTCAGATCAGTTTCTATATTAAACCAGGAACATAGTCTCAGGTTTAGAAACATCCTGGCACTGACTCAAATGGCTCCAACACTAAGTAGAGTGACAAAAGTAGCAGTAAGAGTAAGCAGTAAGCCTTCATATGAAAGCTATAAATTAGCTTCATATTAGGGCTGAGTACATTGGATACTTTTTCTTCCATTCTTGAGATACTTTGCTAAGAAGAATATGTTCCAGCTCCATCCATGTAAACACAAAAGAGGTAAAGTCTCCA
>CAUYON010027744.1:0-46201 GCA_963573935.1 Arctocebus calabarensis
AAATAGCCGGGCGCTGTGGCGGGCGCCTGTAGTCCCAGCTACTTGGGAGGCTGAGGCAAGAGAATCGCTTAAGCCCAAGAGCTGGAGGTTGCTGTGAGCGGTGTGACGCCACGGCACTCTACCCAGGGCGATAAAGTGAGAATCTGTCTCTACAAAAAAAAAAAAACTTTTCTTTCACACACCTTTTATAAAATATCCCCTTGTCCTTTCCCAGAGCAGTTAAGGAGCCCTGTAGGTTCTCTGATGTCAAAGTTGTGAAGCAAAGAGAGGAAAATAAAAATCAAAGGGAAAGAACTCTTTTTTGGTAAACACTTTTGCATCAGTGTGGGGCCTAGCATTCGAAATCTGACTTAGAGGGGTGCTGACTGGCAGAGCAGATATAGGCCTCTTCCCTCCTTCAACTGCCAGGCAGAGAGCCAAAGGGCCACAGGACCTGGGGGAAGGGAGAGGGT
This sequence comes from Arctocebus calabarensis, assembly GCA_963573935.1. Classification (NCBI taxonomy): domain Eukaryota; kingdom Metazoa; phylum Chordata; class Mammalia; order Primates; family Lorisidae; genus Arctocebus; species Arctocebus calabarensis. The sequence continues at coordinate 453 of CAUYON010027744.1, forward strand.
TTAGGCAAAGGTCAAGTACTTCCTAACCCAGAGCAAGAGTGCCCTGTGTCAGGAGTATTGGAGATTGAAAAGCCCAAGACCATCTCTTTAGAACAGACCGTGTGGGCAGCTAGAGCTCCAGGGAATGGAGAACACAACACAGCTCTCAGACGAGAAACTTAACTACTTCCTTGATTTTTCAGTGGTGACTATGAATGTTCAAAAGAGTCCCTGGTTAAATTAACCCTCCCCATGGTTATTAACCGGTCTAGAAGAATTAACATTTTTGAATGTACATCACACTCCTGGAAATATGTTATTGATATTGCCAGCGTGGCCTGTTGTCCAGATCATTGGAATGCTGTTTTAAATGTTATCCGAATGCATGCCGATGCCTCCCTAACAAGGGTGTTCATACTCCTTCTTTACTTGCTAAGGTTCTGCAATCCCATGGGTGAAACATATGGAAGGAAAATCTTGGTTATGGCAAAAGAGTGTGTGTGTGTGTTAGAAGGTACACTTGCCTGTGTGATATTGATGAACCTTTTAAGGAACACAGCTAAAGGGAGGCAAAAGGACTGAATGATGCTATGGAAGGGGAGAAGCTTATGATCTAGGCACATGTTAAGACGGTGGCTGATCACTGAGATGTGCCCTCAGGGGGCTGGTAGTACTGTGTGGTCTGCAGCCCCAGAGGAATGTTGCATTGGGATAGGGACGCAACCTGAGCAGTTCCGTAGAGAAGGAAAAGTCCAGAATGCCAGCACCAGGGGCAGAGAGACATGGAAGGTGCAAGTGAAGCCAACACAAGGCTGAGTGTCCCGAGAAAGTGAGGGGCATTGACTGACATGGGACTTTTGGCTGTGTTCATGGTTGGGGAAGTTGAGATTGCCGACAAGCTGAGAAGAATAGGTTGATTTCAGGGAATAAGAGGGAGTTCACAGGGAGATGGCTGTAGAACTGAGGTGAGGAAATCAGTGCAAGAGAGCTGTCATGAGCCACTGAGACTTTAGGGTTCATTGAGTAGTAGCATCTTCCAGGAGGCGCATTTAGTAGGCATTACAGGCACGACAGTGACAACAGTGCTGTCCCACAGAAGTCTGCACTAGCCGCATGGCAGGTCGCATGCTGTGGGCATCTGTCTTCCCTAATAAAGAGTAAGTTCATCTGTGCAAATCTGCTGGATGTTCACTACCCCATGCCCTGGGCGTAGGTCCCAGCTTCTCTCTAACCTGCCCTCCTCTGTCCTTCGTGCTGTGGGCCCACTGGGCACGATTCTGACATTCTTGCCATAATAGAATCTCCTTCTGGCTCAAGGGAAAGAGCTCAAGGAGGCAACTTAGGAGAAGTTTCATTTAGATGAGAAATGGCCTGAGAGTGTCCTTTACATCTTCCAGCAGCCCGAGCAGGTCTCCACTCTGAATGTTGCTGACAGGGAGAGTAGGACAAAGCTGGGTTCTGTGGCTTCCAAAGGGGCATCCCAGGCACCCTCTCCATGTTTTTTCTCTCCCTTTCTCTCTCAGAACAGAGTGCTGCAGGGGACTGCGGTGTCTCTGCGTGATCCCGGCAGCTTATGGGACATTGGCTTTGGACCTTCTGTGACACACCATGCTGCGTGGGATGATGAGGATGTGGAGAGAAAGGAAGCCCGAGATCACCCTGGCTTGCCTCCTCTTAGCCACTGCAGGCTGCTTTGCTGACTTGAGTGAGTGCTTTCCTTCCCTTTTTCAGCCCGCCCCTCTGGGAAGAACACTTGGCCCCCACTGTCAAATGGAAGCATTAAGCATTCTGCCACAACTCTGTAAAAAGTTGTTGAAATCTCTTCCTAGATTTCGGTGAATACTTCATTCCCACTGGCTTTCAGGGTCATAAGAATACAAGATGAGAAGTGATCCCAGCAACATCATATTGGTTATATTTTGGTATTTTAGACATTCCAAAGATATATACAGGAGGAGGAGAAAAAGTAATAATAATAATAATAATAATAGTAGCAGCCATTTATTGTGCTCCTGTCATATGAGGTCATGGCACACGATGTACATGCATCATTTGTAAGCCTTACAAACCCCCTGAGACAAGTGTCAGCCTCATTTACAGATGAGGAACTGAGACTTTAAAGGCCAGAGTCATACGGCTCAGTCGTAGGGGCACTGGGATCAGACCCAGGTCTGCCCAACTCCAAAGCCTGAGCTCTTACCTTTCCAGCACACTGCCACTCCAAATCTGTCTGAGGACAAAGACAGGTTGGGAAAGAGTTGAGATCAGCTGCTCTGGTGCCCCACTCTGGAAGCCTGCCTGAGCACTATGCTTCCAAAAAGGTGATGTTGTTGTTTTCTCTAGGGTACCCTTTCATTGCTGCATTCCTGTTCTTCCTCCAGATGAGGTCCCTCAGGTCACTGTTCAGCCTGCATCCACTGTCCAGAAGCTTGGAGGAACTGTGATCTTGGGCTGTGTGGTGGAACCCCCGCGGATGAACATAACCTGGCGTCTGAATGGAAAGGAGCTGAATGGCTCAGATGATACCCTGGGCATCCTTATCACCCACGGGACCCTAGTCATCACTGCCCTCAACAACCACACTGTTGGACGCTACCAGTGTGTGGCCCGGATGACTGCAGGGGCTGTGGCCAGCGTGCCAGCCCCTGTGACACTAGCCAGTGAGTCTGCCATGGTGCAGTCCCTCCCCCTTTCTCTCCTTCTCCCCCTACCATTCATACAGCCACCACTAGTCTCTCCATAAAAGGAACCTTTAGCTGAAATTTCAAATCAGAGAATGGTAGCTGCCTAGTGATCCCCAGTGATGGGGGCCTCTGTGCCCCTGGGAAGCTTCTGTCTAAGAGGGACTGTGTCTGGAGTGTGTCTGAAGAGAGGGAAATTAGTCAGTGTTCTTGACATGGTTGAACTATTTCTGTGGGCCTCAGAACTGGGCCATCCCATGCCCTTCTTCTCGGTCATCTTTGTGGCTTTGGGTACGGTGTGCCAGCGGCTCAGTCATTCTTGTTCCATTGTCATAGCAGTTACAGTCAGAGCTTTGGCAGGGCCAATGCATAGTCTGAACAGAGCCCGCCCATCCCAGCTTCGGGCTCCTGTGTCTCTGTTAGGAGTAAGCATACTCCAGATACCCGTAAAATAACTACTAGAACATGACAAAAAGGGAAACTGTGCAACAGAAAGATAAAGGGAAAAAGGAAAGAGAAGGAAGAGATCAGGTGACAATTTGGTCTAAGGCAAGTGCCATACTACTTTTTTTTTTTTCTGAGACAGAGTTGAGACTCTGTCTGGGTAGAGTGCCATGGCATCATCATAGCTCATAGCAACCTCAAACTCTTGGTCTCAAGCCATCTTCCTGCCTCAGCCTCCCCAAGTAGCTGGGACTACAGGTGTCCTCATGACACTTGGCTAGTTTTTTTTTCTATTTTTAGTAGAGATGAAGTCTCATTAAAGACCTCAAGTAGTCTACCTGCCTCAAGTAGTCTACTGCTCAAATAGTCTACCTGCCTCAGCTTCCCAGAGTGCTCGGATTACAGGCGTGAGCCACCGCATCTGGACTACACATTTGTTTTTAGTTCTGCCAGTCTTTTGTATATGTTGTTGGCCTCAGATAGTTTATTAAAATCATTACAACTGTAGACATTCTATTCATGATGTGGAATCAGTGTGATTTCTGATCTCTATTTTCTCTGATTATTATTACTGCAGAGAATGTAGGTCCTCAAGCCACAATGTGTAAACTAAGGCCCAAATGGCTTCCAAGGTCCCTCCCAAATGAATAATTCTGGTGAATTCCATTTTCATGCACTTCCTGCCAGATTGTCCCTCTGACTGTTGTTACTTCTTTTATGCTTGTGAAAGTGAGGCATAGTTTTTACAAAATTACTTAGGTGGTTTATATTGTAAAGACCCACCAGAACAAAGCAAGGGCCATGTAGAGCTGGAAAAGGAGCTTGTCCAAGACAAGTGTTCCTGATTGCCACCATATTGTCTCCTACTAAGCCTCTTTATAGTAGGGCAGGTGGATGTGGGGATGTGTGCCTACCCATACACATGGGAATGTGAGGCTTGACTGAAGGCAGCCTGATACCCATGCTCACATATTGAGCCTATAACCAGATAAGTTAAAGAATTGCCTCCAACTTGGTCCCTTTCCTGGAGCCTCAAGTGTGAAAAATAGGGAAACTTCTAGAGACTTTCACAGAATTTGCCTTAAACTTTGATATTGCCAGGGCCTGTTCCTTCATAACTTAGCAGTGCCTCCTCCCTGACAGCCTTGCTTGGGCTGCTGTGCCACCTTCTTCATCCCCCTCAGGGATGACGTGGTTGCAGAAGGTTGGTGTTGGTGCATCACGGGTCATACCTAAAGGCAGCAAACTTCTGAATGCCCGTCTGACCAAGCCAGCCGGGACCCTGGCGTGAGTGAGGTGTGGGTCCTGAGAGGAGAGTGGGGGAGACAGGGGAGTTGAAAAGCAAAGGAGAAAGGGCCCTCCCCAGCCTCAGGTCCCCAGATCTCTGGAGAAGCTTCACTCAGTGGAGAGTGGAACGGAGGCTGCCAGCAGAATTCCTCTCTTCTTGGGAAACAGTCAAGCAGCCCTGCTCTTTCCTCAGAGAGAAGGCAGAGTGTGTCCTCAGCCACCTTCCTCGAGGGCCAGGCTGACTCTGGGTAGCATCTTGGAGCCCTGCACGGTGGGAGCCACCCTCCTTTGTGGCAGAAGGAGTCCCCATGGAGTCCGGGTGCTGAGCAGCAAGGGAGGCAGGCCCTGGGCAGCCAGCTGGGCCCTCCCCTCCAGCTGTGCTTATGTGTGGGGAGGCCACTGGGAGGCTTGGGTGAGGAGGGTGCAGGGTGGGACCAGTCAACACTTTACATCAAGAAGGGCTGATGTCACAGCGACCCTTCCTACCATTGTACACTTCTTATCTCTACTTTAATATTTTTTAATTATAATTATAATTGCATGTAGAAAGGTTAGAACATATAGAAATGTACCCCTATACCTGTCATCTTCCTACAACCACCATTATCTTTTAGAGTATGCCTTTCTAGTCTTTCCTCACAGTTGTGCACTATTGTAATGATAGTATAGTACTTTCTTTTCCCTTTGACATTGTAGGAGAAGCATTCTCTATTGGCCATATGACCATAATTTACTTTTTATTTCTATTGACCATTCAATACCTACAGAAAAGTATATAAAGTGTACCAATCCTAAATGAATAGCGGTGCGTGTTTTTCATATGTGTGCACTGTGTACCCATACCCCTGGCACGTTTCCTCCTGCCCTTTCCTCACTAATCCATCCTCTATTGGTTATGATCATAGTCCTTATGGTCCTAGAACATCCCCCTTCCACCATAAGGTAGTGAACCCTTTTCCTATTGCTAAACAGTTAGGGTGCTTTCAGTTTTCATTATTACAAATGAGGTGTGCCATTTAGCAATATTCATGCCCTCGAAGGGTAACACTGCTCATCCAGGAGGAAGATTTTATCCAGAAATGACACCACAGGTCTGTGGAGACTCAAGAAATTCCATAACCATTCATTTGGCCTAATTAGTAGCCAGACTCAACCTCTTATTGTTTGGAGAAGGGAGAGTTGGAAAGCGGGAGATTTATCTTGGAGCCTGTTTTCTGCTTCAAGGTGTATCTGTGCGAGGAGACACAATTTATAGTCTTTATTTTTAAAATATTCCTGGCTGGTTCTTTCTCTGGTGCTCAAAGGGATCTGCAGTTGGCAGAGAGGACAAAAGGAAGTGTTTGGTTGCAACCCAAGAAGGCACAGTGAGAGAAGAAGGGGCTTGTGCAGAAGCTGAGCTAGACTTGTTTGAAAGCCAAGAACTATTGGCTTGTCATTTAGACATGAATCAGAAGTGAAATGTTGAGGCCTGATGAGAAGGAAGGAGAGTGTTAGAAATGGGGAGAGCAGGCCTGGGGGGAGCTGCCTCAAACCTGCATCACAGGTCATACCTAAGGGTAGCAAACTTCTGAAATGCCCCTCTGTCCAAGCTAGCCAGGCCCAGGAGAAGAGGGAGTTGGTGGAGTGGACTGCAATCTCCCAAGCTTGGAGGAGGCAAAGACTCAGTGGCAGTGGCGGGAAGGCTGCAAGGGAGTGGGAGGGGAGAGAACAGGGTGCTGTCTTTGGATTAATGCCATTGGAGAATTTGGCCCAGACACAGCCTTTGGATTAAGTTTCTGAAAGCACATTCCTGAGCAGAATAGGGACTGTGTTTTGCTGGTTGGCTGATGTAGGAGGGAAGCTGAGCTGTAGATGGGATTACCCACTGCACAGTCTGCATTCAGAGGAAAGGCTGGGCAGCGGCGTGCCAGTGCACATGCACGCATACCCACATTGTCAGCATCAAGCCTTCCTTTTTCTTTGATCCCATCTCCATGGCTTCCTCCAAATGCAACACAAAGCAGTTGCTATTATTTGGCCTGCCCGGCAAAATGCCGTCTCCTGCATCTAACTCCTAGATGTCACCCAGAGCTTTAGAGGACAGAGCTTAGGACCTAGCTTGAGGACTCAGATGGGAAGGAGGGAGGCTTCTAGTGGAAGAACCTTTCTGGTCTCGCCTCTTTTACTCCAGTGTTGAGGGACAGGGTAGTCTCCTCAGATTTACCCATCCTGGAGCCATCAGCTCTTGATTTCCAGGTAAAAGGGAGCCAGACGTCAAGAGCCACCTGATGAATCTCACCCGTACATTCCCCCACGTTCCACCAAGCTGTCCTGGCGGTGCAGTAGTGACCATCTTCATGCTCTGTGGAAGTGCCCATCTCACACTCCTCTGTGGATAATTTTTTCTTTCCTGTTTATCCTAAACTTTATTTTTGATGATTTTGCCTCACTCCAGATCACCTTGTTTAATTCTTGCTTTTTGAAATGCTTTTGACTTTGACCTCCTTCCTTCCACTCCTCATTCCCTTTCTTTTCACAAGCTTTTCTCCAGGTGGCCAAAGGCTCTGCATGGCTCAAATGTTCACGCTCTGCTCCTGAACCAACAGCCGACACAGCCAGTGGACACTACTCTCCTCCTTACTAGACTCTGATTTCACATCATAGCTGTTCTCAACAGCGTAGCAAGTGGTCATGGCCGCTTCATCAGAGCTGGCACGCGAGCGGAGGCTGTTCTTCATCCCTTACCTCTAGTCATCTTCCGTTCAAATGAACCCCCCCATAATCTTTTATCTTTACCTTTTTTCTGTTTTTTAATTTACCCCCAATTCTCCTATATCCCTAGATCTCAGTTGCAATTGGAAACAAAACAGGTGGCAACTGGGTAGTTACCTAGAATTCTATACCTGGGAATTTTAATCCTCAAGCTAATGTGAAGTCTTAAATTGCTGCTGGTGTAATTTTGCACAGATCCAGCGCCCCTCCTGAAGACCCTTGAGCCACTAAATCAGGCATATACTCCTGAGTGATCCTCTCTCTGGCATCAGAGATCCCTGGGTAAGGCTCTGACAGGAAAGGAAGGAGTCCCCTTAGGCAGCCATCCCCATGGCTCTATGACTTTGAGGAAAGATCAAAGTCACAAAAGGGCCCTTTGTTACCATAATTTATTTTAACCCATGAATAAAATGAAGAGGCAAACTGGTATGATGGGAAAGAAACAAGAAACTAAAGAACCATTTTTTTTAAATCCGGGGAGTGAGTCTTAGCTCTGCCACTTAAAAGTTCCATGACTTTAGTCAAGTTACTTAATCTCTACACTGTCACTCCTGTGAAATGAGCATAATATCTGTAATTACATCACTAGTCATGCAGGGTAGTTTTTTGTTAGTTCGTTTGTTTGTTTTTTGAGAATAAAATGGAAGAATGTGTGATAGCAGATTTAGGGGAGCATTATAGAAATTCCAGGGTTTATTCCTTCATCTACTTGGGAAGCAAACATTTTTGGAATGTCTCTTTGCAGGAGGCTCCGGAGCCTGTGTCCAGGCCCATGCTGCCAACTCCATTCCAGGAATGCCCCTTAGGAAGACAGTCTGGGAGTGGTAAAGCTTCTGATTGCACCAGAGCCAAAAGAGCATTGGATTGCTATAAAGAGAGAATGAACCATTTCCTGCAAATTTCTTAGCTCCCCATATATGCATATTTTCTAACCCAGGTTCTTATCACCAGGTGTCTTCGAAAGTAGCTGTAGTGTCACAGTTACATTGTCAATGTAGCCCATGGGCTGCCTGTGGGCTCACTACTGCACACTCTTCCACCCAGGCAACACTGGTTTGTGCTGGTGAGCTAGGCTGACCCTGGTCCTCAGATTCTACCCACAGAACCCTTATCTCTTCCCTCTCAGCTCCCCTCCCCTCTAATGCCCACCATACACTTCATTAAGGTCATCAAGATTCTGCCCTTAAACTAGAATAGACCATTAAGGACCTCTCTAAGGACATCTTTCTTAAATATCTTTAGTTTCTTTTAGGGTTCTCCAGAGAAGCAGAACCAATGATACATACATAGCATATATTTAATTATGTATAGATTATAACATAATTATTTGTTATACAGAGAGACAGGTTTAAGAAATTGGCTACCATAGGCTGGAGATTCAGGTAAGAGTTGACATTGCAGTCTTAAGTCCAAAGGTGGAAACTGTGTTGTCCTTCTTTAGGAAACCGGTCTTTGCTCTTAATGCCTTCAAAGTATTGAACTAGTCCTACTTCCATTATGGAAGATAATCTGTTTTACTCAAAGTCTACTGATTATGAATATTATTCACATCTAAAAAAAAATACCCTGACAGCAATATCTAAACTAGTTTTTGATCAAACAAATGGTCACCATTGTCTAGTGAAGTTGACACATAAAAGTAACCACTCTACATCTAGCTCCAGTCCACCATCTGCCTGGGGTAGTTTAGGAGCATGTCTCTTTAAAGACAAGGTAAAGAAATTAAATTTCTCCTTAAGTCTAGCTCCCGAAATCGTGAATGGCGTGTGTGCACTGAGATGTTTCCACACTGTCAGCACGGTGGTTATTCCGTAAGCTTCATGGAGCCAGGAACTCCATCCAGTTCCCTGAATGGTTCCGGTCTCAGCCTTGGCTGGAGCTACAGCCTTGTAAGGTGCAGACACAGAAACTCTGTCCCCAGCCCCTCACAGAAATGCTGTCACAGGTTGCAGGAACAGCTTTACAAAACCCTCTCGCCTTGGCACAGACATGTGGTTAGGAATTGCCTTGGTCATAGGCCAAAATTATAGTTTAAGTTTGGCAATCTCATGAAGACCTTTGTTTCTTAATTTTAATTTTCCCCAGTCTTGATTTTTCAAATTTTAATTATGTATATATATACACGTATGCATACATATATATAATATGTCTTGATAATTTTACTTTAAGAGCTTATGTTTTCTGGCATATATCCATATAAGCTACCTCAATTCCTGTGTCGAACAGAGGGGTGGAGAGGATGAAAAGAGAAAAAACAAGCAAGGAAGAACTCAATCAATCAACAAAGAGAATGTATCTTTCATTTCCATCACTAGAGTGTTCTTCCCAGAATATGTCTTCTTACCACAATTTATGACCTAGCCTCTTTCCTTTAGTTTCGTCTTCCATTTATTTATTTATTTATGTTAATTTTATTTTATTTTATTTTTGTGGAGACAAAGTCTCACTTTAGTTTCATCTTTAATACTTTACTACTTAACAATGTGTTCTATTCCTAAAGACTCTATTGCATAAGATAAGACAGTGTTCTTGGTCCCATTTGAAAAGTAGCAAAGCCCTTGTTCTCCAGTGCTGACTTCTGTATTTGGATGTTTTGGAGGCTAATGTCCTGAGAATTAGGAAGTGTTTAGACTTTCTAATAGTGCACAGTAAGACCTGGTCCTGGCCGATGAGGACCCTTTAATCAGCTACAGAAAGTGAGTCCGCCCTGTGAGTTGCTTGACAGATGTGGACAGATTTTGATGGGAGCTCTGAGGCTAGCAATGATGCATTTTTTTTCCTTTTTCGTTCTTTCTTTCTTTCCTTTGTTTTTTTTTTGAGACGGAGTTTCTGTTGCCTTGGATAGACTGCCATGGTGTCATAGCTCATAGCAACCTCATATTCCTGGGTTCAAGTGATCCTCCTGCCTCAGCCTACTGATAAACAGGACTACACAGGCCCACTATGAAGCCCGGCTAGTTTTTCTATTTTTAGTAGAGATGTGGTCTCTTGCTCAGGCTGGTCTCAAACTCCTGAGCTCAGGCGATCCACCCGCCTTGGTCTCCCAGAGTAGCATTGATGCATTTCAATTTTTTTGAGTCCTCACATACCTTTCTCAGGCCTTTAACACCCATAGTCAGCTCTCAGCATTGCATGCTCACAATTGAGGCTAGTACAGCTCTGGGTGGCACAGGTGCTTCCATAGTGACATATTTCTATGGTGAGCTCAGTTGAATGCTTAATCTGGCCACCAGGTGATTGTATTTCTCTTCCTACCTCTATTCCTGGCGTCCCACCTTTCTCACTGTTTTTCCATCTCTTTTCCCTTTGACTGTGTAAATTTCCTGACTAAGGAAACCTGGAGTGTTTCCTCTAGCACCACCACCTTCCCCCGTAGTCAGGTTCAGACAGCCAGAGACTCCCTGACAAAACAAGAAGGAACCATTCGCTCCAAATTGGAAAAACATTTGTGTGTTGGCTTCGGCATCCGGGAAGCCTGTGCAAGCCTTTTGCTTTGGGATGAAGGAGCAGAGTGAGAAGAAGAGTTGGGGGTGGGAAGAAGAAAACACAGCTTCCTGAGCTGCCCCAGAAGGGGAAGGAGGTCTACAGCTAAACACTGGAGCTGAGTGTGAGTCTGTCTTTGCTGGGAGAGACAGCTCCACGTGGAGGGATGTAGTTAGAAAAAGATAACTAACTTGAGCTTGAAATTTTAGCTCTTTTACACCATACATTATGTATGTTTTACATTTTTACTTTGCCATTTGGGCAAGAAATTTTCTTTTTTTTTAAGGCGTTAGGTACTGTGCCCAGCTGTCTTTTTTCTTCATTTTTTAAAATTTCAGGTGACTATAAAGGTACAGATCAGTGGGGTATACAATTTGCATGTGACAGGTAAAAATCAAGAGTTATAGTTGTGTTCTCTATCCAGGGAGTGTGCCGTATATCCGCGCATTGTTCCCTTTAGGTGAAGAAGCTACTGAACCCACTCCCTCCTCCGCCTTCTTGATTTTCATTGAGATTTTCTCTCGTGTGGGTCTATGATGGTGAATCTCCTAGTTTCAAGTTGGTATCAAGTATCTGTGATACTTGTTTTGCCAAACTTGTGATAAGTAGGAAAATGTTCTCCAAAGCCATCTAGATTGTCAAAAAGGATGCAAAATCTATCTTTTGTAAGAGATGGATAGTATTCCGTGGTGTACATATACCACAGTTTATTAATCCATTCATGTGTTGACAGGCACTTGGGTTGTTTCCACATCTTTGCAGTTGTGAACAGAGCGACTATGAACACTCTAGGGCAAATGTCCCTGTTATAAAATGTCTTTTTCTTCATTTGAGTAGCTGCCTAGTATTGGCCTTGCAGGATCAAATGGTAGATCTACTTTTAGTTCCTTGAGGAATCACCATACTTCTTTCCACAGAGGCTGTACTAGTTTGTAGTCTCACCAAGAATGAACGCATGAGTGTGCCCTTCACGCCCACACCAACTGTTGCTTTGGGATCTTGTGATGTGGGCCTTTTCCCCTGGAGTTAGGTGGTATCTCAAAGCTCTCTTGATTTGCATTTCTCTGATAATTAGGGATGATAAGCATTTTTTTCATGTGTTTATTGGGCATTCTTCTGTCTTCATGAGAAAAAGTTCTATTTATGTCTCTTGCCCATTTCTAATGATTTTATGGTCTTCCAACACTATTGGAAGACAGCTTACACCAAAAATATGATGGAGCAACTTGAATATCTTAATAGGAAATGGACAAGGAATGCCCTATGGCTTTAGGCAAAAGTCATATTGACCCTTTTGTTTTCTATGGGATACAGGCAGAAATTCACATCCCATAAGAACTTCTCTTGATTTACTGGAAATCTTCAAGTGGCATGGGCAACACTAATCCTGTTACCCCTTGTCCAAGCACCCAGACAGACCTGTGGCATAAGCTCTGCTCAAGGCATCCTGGCAGGAAATGCCTGCCCCAGTCAGCTAGCATTCCCATTCTGTATGTATTTAGCAAGGGTGACTATTTACCAAACAAACCTTAAGTCCATAGTGTATCCTGTAACCAAGACACACTTACGGACCCTAAACATGCCCACCACCCCTCAATTCATTCTTTGCCTTCACAGCCCCATGCTTCAATAAAACCCTAGGTCCATTTATCTAAACTCAGAGAAAAGGGGACCACACGTGTTGAACTGTCTGAGCCAAAACAGACTTTGAGGAGCCCTGTGTACCAGAAAATGAGGGAGAGATTGATTAGCTTGTTTGAAGTCACTGGGCTCCTGTAAGAAGCATGTTGCAAGATAAGTCTTTAAAACAAAAAAGGGAAAACCAAAGTGGCCAATAAGTCCCTTGGCATCCTGGTTTTTTATGTAAGGAAAAGCTTAGCAATTTCTCCTTTGACCTGTTTTCAGACTTTCAACCATTTTTGGAATCCTGAGAACCATAGGACAGTGAGTCTATTCTGCAAATGAACAAAGTGTTCTCATCTAAGTTAAAGGACAAATCACTTAATAGAAAAAAATACAAGCAAAAGAAAGAAAAAGAACCTATTGAGGTAAAAACAGCACTTTTTTTTTCTATAGGGAGAGTTGTGCTTAGAGCAGGTCAGGCACTCATGGCCTTTCTCTCAGGCCCACTTTCCCCTCACTTTTGAAATGGCATTCTGTTGACTGGTAACGTCTTCCTTTCCATTCGCTTCTTCAGAAAGTTCCCATCTCCCTTGAGCTACTAATTCCTCCTCAGTTTTCAAGATTCAGGTATCTTCTCCAGGAATCTTTTCTTGACCCCCTCAACTTCCCAGGTCTAGAACAGGGTCTCTTGTCCTCAGCTTCCTTCCACAGTCCTTCCCTGCCCTGCCACGTCTCTTCCTTTTGAATGGGAGGAACTGTTGTGTGCATCTCCACACCCACAGAGCTTTACACAGGGCACACAGTAGGTCTTTGGGGAACGTCTCGGAAAAGGAAGGCTCCCAGATAAAAAGTGTTGGAAGTTGAGAAGACCAAAAAAGGCATGCAGAAGGTGAATGAAAACTGTAAGATTATTTTCATCAAAATCTGATAGGCTAAAAAAGTTTTCAGAAAGTATGTAAGAAAGGACAAAGCAAAAACTCAGGATCCAAACAAGATGAAGATACAAATAGATTCAAAAGGACTTTAGCAAATTGATGGATGTCGCAGCATAAATACTATTTAAAAGAAATTGAAATGTTGGGAGGAAATTCCAGGACCTCGAAGGGAAAGGCTGGCGAATGGGGCTCCCTTTTCTGACAGATGCCATATAGGGCAGTGTCAGGGATGGTGGATGGATGGGATCAGTAGTTTCTGTTACTACTGAGAGTGTGAAGTTCCCTGGTGTATAGCAAAAAAAAGCAGGGACCACTGTGGACCCCACTGGCCTGAAGACAGTGCCCCGTCCCTCCCACTCGAGTCCTGGTCCTAAAGGCCACACCAAAGCACTCTTCTCCATCCTCCCTCTGAGCTCCTGGGCCTCCGTTTTCTCCTCTCTCTCTTCCTGAGCCGGCCGCCAGCCCTGCCGAAGGCTGTGCCAGGATCCAGCTCTGGCTCTGATGAGTCCAGACCACCAGGATTCACATTAATTTTCCCATTGCTAAGTTTATAGTTTATATTTGGTTGATCAGAGAAATATGTGTGATGTGGGTTGCTGGCAAGTAAATCTTTTTTTCCTTCTCTCTTTCTTTAGTGTATTTTTTGTCAAACTATTTTATTCCTTCCTCTAGTCCAAAAGAAACTCCCAGTTCTGCTAAGCAGCCCTACCTCATAGCAGCACTGAAGTCAGATACATGAGATGGTCTACAGACATCTTCTTTGTTCATCTGGTGGCCAGACCCAGTGGAGACATGGCTCCCGTCTTTGATTTGTCTTTGAGGATTAATCACATTTCACGTTCTCTGGCATCTTTTTTTTTTTTTTCCATATTTTTAATTGGCTCAAGCTAAGAAATTCCTGAAGCCTTACGCCAATTCATTGCAAATCATTTTATGACATTGCAAAATGGCTTCTTTTTATTCCCTGTCCTTCTTCCTCTCCCACTCCTCCCTTTATGCCACACCTCCTGCTGTCCACCCTCAGCTTTCTCCCTCTGTCTTCACTGGGATTTTCTGTCCTCCACTCCCAGTCTTTTTCCATATCTTCTGCATTCTTGGCTTTTTCCCACTACTCAAATCTGGGTGCAGACACCACCTCAACTCAAAGAAATGAGACTTAGTAGCTGACGTGTTTAACATCTGCGAAATCCCCCACCCCCATGGACACTCTTATATTTAAGTAAAAGAGAGCACTCCTTGCTTACATCATAAAGTGTGTTTGAGAAATTTTATGTCATGTTCCATGGCTGTCAGGAGAGAGCTTGGGAGCCAAAATTATTTGTGCAATTAGACAGGCAGAAAAAAAAATCCCAAAGAGAGCAAATATTTTTATCCCAGCCTACAAAGAGAGGAGCAGTACTCAATCTGCCGAACCCCTTTGGGTTTTCTGTAGATTGTACTGGCTGGCTTAGGCTGGAATGCTGGTGGAGGCAGAGAGGGTATCATACTTGTGAATTATTATACCCTGACTTGTCTGTTAGAATAAAAGCTCCCTGTGGCTAGGAGCTGTGTCCTTTCTTTTTCGTATTTTCTGTGGTGCTTGACATAACAGAGCTTCTGCAGCACTGGCTGGCTGAATGAGTGACTCAGTGATGACTGGCGGGATGGTGTGGTGCTGAATGCTGACTACAGCACAGGCTGGTTTGACCAGCTTCGTGCTACCATGAGCACATGCTGGGGCTACCAACTGCTAAAAGGCTTAGTCAAATGCATGGCTTCTGAGTTTCCCAGGCATAGTGAACCCCAGCCACTCTGACCTAACAAGAGCACCAGGTCCTAGTCTCCATGCTGCTGCTGTAGCTGCCTCACGTCTTCAGCAGATGACTGCCGTGGTTTTTCACTTGCCAAGCATTTTATTTCAGAGAGGGAACCTTGGGGTCATGCCAAGTCATGGTTCCTTGGAAAACCTGGTGTTGTGATTCCTTGCCCATCAGTGAAGCAGCCTTGGGTGTAGGAGAGCCCCCATGTTGCCAGAAGCAACACAGTGAGTTAGTGGCAAGGACCTTTCATCTTTTCAGACTCCACAGTCAAGTCCGTCTGAGCAGTCAGGAGCCAAAGAAGGCTCTGGGAGCTGTACTTGGCCTATACTTCGTTGCTCAGAAGGAGGCTGGAGCAGCCCATTGAGTAGTGCTCTGCTAGGCCAGCATCTCTCTGTGCTCTGTAACATTAGGCACAGGTGCAAAAGGCTGCCACAGGTATGGTGGAGGCTTGGAGGCCATGAGAGTCGAGTAGAGCCATCAGTCGGCCCAGAAACTTGCCACTGGCACTGAGGCTGCTAAGCCAAGCCAGCAGCATTGCCAAGTGAGCCCCATGCAGTGCCCCGTAATCTGGTGGATCCCATCCAAACCTCTGCAGAGGAACATGGGCTTATCCTGTGATCCCTGGGAATAGGCAGGAGGGTGGGACAGGACTGCGCATGAGACATGCCTGTGTGGGTGGAAGGCTGTGGTTTGTGTAGGCGTTGAGCCAAGCTCATGAATATGAGGATAGGAGTAGCTCCCTGCAGCATCCAGCCAAAGGCAGGGTCTTACTTGACTTCGTACCTAAACAGAATTGAACTTTGATTTTCAACTTCTTCTTAAAGAAGATCAAATAAGAAAACCCATTGAACATGATTGTTAGGTTTATGGATTACACTGGGGGCATTTAGCTGAGACCCAGCGCTCCCCGTGACTGGATTTGTAGCATCCACGAATACTGGAGAGTGTGACTACAATTAAGATTTGACAGTTTGTGTTGTCAGAATGCATGAACATACACCAAATATTGTAATTTAATTTGTAACTCTATTAACTCTGTTAATAAAGGGAGGATGAAAACTAGAAGGTAATGAAAAGTTCAAGAGAGGCTCCAGATAGAATTCGTCAGTTTGTAGTTTCATGTGTGATCCTGGTGATGGCAACCACACCCATGAGCCTCTGAAAGGTTTTTTTTTGTGTGATAGAGTCTCAAGCTGTTGTCCTGGGTAGAGTGCCATGACATCACAGCTCACAGCAACCTCCAACTCTTGGGCTTAAGCAACTTTCTTGCCTCAGCCTCCCAAGTAGCTAGGACTATAGGTACCCACCACAATGCCCGGTGGCTATTTTTTGGTTGTAGCTGTCATTGTTGTTTGGCAGACCCAGGCTGGATTCAAACCCGCCAGCTCTGGTGTATGTGGCTGGAACCCTCGCCGCTGAGCTACAAGCACCAAGCCTGCCTCTGAAAGTTTTTAATTTGGTTTCTGTTTTTCCCATGGCAGAAGGATATGTCCTGATGTACAGAAGAAGCACAGAGCACATGACATGATGTTTCTGAACAGATCCCGTAACCTGTGCATCTGGGCCTCTTACAGAAGTGATATATCAGAATATACAAATTCCCTTTGGAAACTGAGCTCCTAGAAAGGAGGAACCAGGCAAGGTTCTGGCATGGAGGTTAAAATATCATGGGCTTTCTCAGAAAGCACAAAGTGACAAGTAGAGAAGGTCAGTCACCCCAGGGACGGCCCCGACGAGCAGGACTTCTGACCTGTCGGGAGCTGAGGAACAACAGGAGTGGGCTTATTGGCATTTGATTAATGTGGACAAGTTAATGAAGGAGCTGGAAGAATACACAGAGGATGCAAACGAGGGGAGTGAGGGAAGGTAAGAGGATTAACGCTGCACAAACATTCCCCTAATGGATTTCTCAAACGCACCAGCGACGGACAAGGGCAGGTGTGCTGTCAAACCATTTCCCGATGAAACCTGATCAGCTTTCTGCAGTTGAGGCCTGCTAACCCCATTTGTAATTGAAGGGCCTGCCCCTCATTCTGCCCAGTGAGTCAAACTGAGTGGCCCAGGGACTCACCAGGAACCAGCCAGCTTGCAAACAAAGGAGCCTGGGAACAGGCTGGTTTCCTTCACATGTGCCAACTAGAGCTCCTCTCTGCATCTGCCTGTCTGATGGCCAGTAGACTGCTATTGATCATGAAGTCTCCACCCACTCTGGCCCCCGTCCTGCCCCCCAAACACTATGAAAAAGGGGTCCTCTAGTTTTCAGATCATTCATCACTTCATTACTCTGCCTTTGATCCTTAGCGAAACTCTAGTTTTACTGGAGTGGTCAAATTGGGAGCATTTGTCTGGTGAAGCAACAGCTAAGGCTTAAGCTTAGGAGGCACAGGGAGGGGACAGCGCCAAGGACCAAACTGCGCTTATTTGTTTTGAAGCCAGGAAGGCTCGCCTGCCAGTGGGTCCTTGTGGGGAGCTGGACGCCCAACTGGGGAGCCCTCGGTCCTGCCTGCCTGGGCTGTTCTGCACATGTTGGCATCAGGACAGAGGAGCTGTCTGGCCACATGGCTGACCGGTGCCCAGCTTCACGCTCCCCTGCTGCACAGCCTTCTGTCTCCAACCAAGCAGTTGTCAGAGGGTGCGGCCAGAGCCAAGAGGGGCCAGAGAGGGGCACAGTATTTTCTAGCATTGGGTCGGTGAGGTGGGTGCCTGGAGAAGGGCAGGCTCGATGCCTGGAAGAGCCCTCAACTTTACCATGGGTAGACACCCCGGACTGTTAACATGGAGATGGTGCTCTGGTGCCAGACTCCTTTCAATTGCTCACATCTTTCTTGCAAAATAATCTACCAGATTTAAATATATTCTTGGCTTGAGGCAAATTTCCTTGGAATGAGGTAAATAAAAGAGGGAGGAAAAAACTCTCGGTGGAGCAGTTTTGGATTTATTAGACCGTGGAAGAGAGCGCTTCACAGGGCCTGCGGAATTTTCCAGATGCCCCTAACCTCTCAGTCATTCACAGCTCCCTTTGTGGGAAGCCTCCTGACTTGGCAGGTACAGGGCTCACTGGCCTGAGGGAGGATTAAGGCCCTTGCATTTTTTAAGAAAATTGCTTTCAAAAAACAAAGTTACCAATATTTAGCCAGAACACACTGAGCTCAGGCAGTCTCTTTCCCATAGTCCAAACGTTCTTCCTCCCAGAGAGAAGACACGTTAGCTGACTTGGCTGAGAGGCTTAGCCAAGACTGGGCTACATAATTTGTGGGGCCCAGCACAAAATAAATATGGAGGATCCTTTGTTATTAAGAATTTTAAAATATTGAAAACTGAGCGTTAGACCAAGTGTTGGCCCTTCCAAGTGCAGGGGCAGGTGCACACCCACGAAGCTGGCCTTGGACTCAGCCTTCTAAACTTTATTTATTCAGCAAGGATCTAGAAAGCATTTGCTGTATCCAAATTACTGTGCACTAAAAGCCTTGGCGTTAGGCTGGGGAGTGAAAAATTAATAAGCACCCCACCAAGAATTTGCTGCATATAATTTAGATAGGGTAAGATACTACACCTACAAAATTAAATAATGGTGAAATAACTGTATGTAAGCCCAGGAGCCCCTACCTGCCCTAAAGAAAGAATACAAGAGAGATCTCACCATTGACCCAGACATTGCTTGTTCAGCCTGGAAATTAAAATAGAGCAATAGCGGTGAATCGGGAAGTCTGTCATTTTATTTGCCACATGGCTCTGGGAATAATATATATTTCTTATCTGACATTTATTAGACCTATCTCACCTCTTTCCTATGATCTTGGAAGTAGGCTCTCAAAAAACATTAAACACTCCATTTCCAAAATAGCTTCCTTTGGCTACACTTAGATAAAAAAATGTTCATAGAATGTTTGGTGTGCCTAGGCCCTTGTCCTGAGCTGGCATTGTAGACCAACTCAGCTGTTATTTTGAGTTCATAGGCAAGATGAATGGGTATCTTATACCTAATTTGTGAGTCTCAGCTTCCAAGACATCCACTCATTCATTTATTCATACAGCATTTATTGAGTGTCTGCTTGGGTTAGGACCTGGCTTTGGTTCAGAGGACACACAGATGAACAAGACTTGTTCCTTGACCCTAAAGAGTCTCATACTGTAATGAAAGGGACAAAGATCCTTTCATAGAAACAATGGGGCTTTCCTGCCTTGGGCTGGCTTGACTAAGAGCTTCTGGAAAGTTCCATTAAGTGGGAAACCTCCTGACCTTGTTGAGTACCTTGATCCACTGGGCTATCCTGTGGTGACAGTAGTTTGTTTTTAGTAATTATCTCTTGTGTTGTGTGAGAAACTTGATTCTCTCTCACCCTTTCTGGGTCTCCAGTGAAAACAACAACATAGACAGGTGGAGTCTTGCAGAGAAATTGCACTAAGTCCTGATGCTATCGGTTCTCAGGAGCTGAGCAGACTCTAATGTAGTCAGCATTCAGAGACGGTGCCTCCAGGGCTTTCTGGGTACCTTTATGGAGTAAAATGTTTTCATTTCTTCTATACTCCATTAATTTTATTTCTTCTCTAATTCAATGCTGAAAACCAAATTTTCTAATTTGGAACACAGTTTGTACAAATGGCCCCCGTCTAGTTCAACGGCATCAATGATTTGGCACATAGAAGGAGGCATTTGTTGTGTGGTGTCTTACGTTGTTTGGGAAACACACTGCTCTTATTCCAGAAAGCATCTCTGTCCTCCCCCAGTTTAGACCCCATAGAGCCAGGTCCAGAGAGATGGCTGTGAAGTTGCTGTGAGACCCACCTTCCCACTGCCTTCAAGTCACACGAGGGTGCTCCTTACTGTTGTCCTGAGAGGTTACTCTTTGCCTTAAAAAACCCTTACAGCATTCATAGAGTCCCACCCTCAGTCCTGAGGAAGGATCCTCTGTGATGTAGAGTGTAGCAGGAATTAGCCTCTGGTTATAACCATGACCACCATTGAGGGGAATCCGAGGCCTGTCTCCTTTCGCTCTGGATGTCTGAGAAGAACCTGGAAGTTCTTGACTGAACTGGGGAAAAAACATCAGCATTCTTTTTCATGATTTCCTTCATTCTTCATTGCTGAGCCTCTGACAACTGTGCTGGGATATTTGTGCTTGACCACAGCCCACCTCCAGGGTGGATGGGCAGGGCCATCTCACCCCTATGCTCCAGTGTAACAGAAGAGGCTGGTCTGTGTCCCAGGCACCTCACAATGGAATTCTCTATACTCTCTATGTCCTGGCTTACAAGTTGAACACTCGTAGATGATGAAGGCATATTCCATTCTTACAGACTCCTGTAGACTGCAGGACGCTGGACATCTCCTGACCAGCGTGCGAGATTCTGCAGCTGCTTGTTGGGCCTGATGATGCTGAGGCACCCTGGAAATGTTATATTGTTGCTTTCCTGCATCGGGACCCAACCAGCACCTTCTCTTCTCTCCACAGATCTCCAGGACTTCAAGTTAGATGTGCAGCACGTGATTGAAGTGGATGAGGGGAACACGGCTGTCATTGCCTGCCACCTGCCCGAGAGCCACCCCAAAGCCCAAGTCCGGTACAGCGTCAAACAAGAATGGCTGGAGGCCTCCAGAGGTGAGTGGGCAGGAGCCCAGAGGCCGAGGCCCAGGCCAGGAGAGCTGCTGGCCTCCTCCGACTGCTCCCTGCTCAACAGAGCCGGGTTAGCCTCTGCTGCCCCCAAGGCCCCTAAGAAGGCCAACAGCCCTATCCTCATGCTGGCCAGCTGTCATCTTCTTGATATTTAGCCCGTAGGGTCAGCCTCTGCTGCCCCCCAGGCACCTAAGAAGGCTAACAGCCCTGTCCTCATGCTGGCCAGCTGTCTTCTCTCTTGATATTTAGCCTATAGGATCCTAAAGGAGGTGGCTTACGTGATGGAAGTCCTCTGTCCCATCATGAGAATTGTCTTCATCCCTTGAGGGAGGCCCTGAAGAATGTCACTGAGCTGTTGCCCTTTGATGGGGCTCTCAGCATGTGTTCCCTGTGTGTGCCCCTGTGAGCAAACACAGAGAGGCTGCTGCCCCCAAGCTTTAGGACTCCCTGGTAGGAGGTGGAGCTCTCCCCACACAGCAGAGCAGTCCTTTTAGCAGAACTGAGTTTCTTCCCCTCCCCGTTTGCCAGGCAAATGCAGTTATCTTGGCTGTCTCAGCTACCTGTCAGGCCACGGTGGACATGATAGCTGGTCTGGGGGAGTCCAAGCTTTGGTCCACAGAGTGTCAGAGGGGAAGGGGGACATCCCTCAACTGGAAGGCAGCTTCTTCCCACAGATGAGCCTGCACTTAAGGCCAAGTAGATCCTACTTGACCTGACCTCACAGGTTAAAATGTCTACCTTTTGAATTGCTCTATAAATGTTAAAAATATTTTTATGAACTTTCTTTTTTATGAAAGGAATATATATTCATTATAGAAAACTTAGAAAAAATAGAAAATGCATTCAAAAAGGCATAAATCTAATCCAACCAGTCAGAAATAACAACCTGTCACTGAGGGGACAAGCATTAATCCCTACTGTCCCCAGCAGAAGCTTGGCAGCATCCCCTAGGAAAAGCCTGCACACCCATGCACGTCAAGGGCTTCTCCCACTCCCCTGGTACTTGCCTAAGCTCACACCTGATGGCCCAGCAGCAATAGATATCATACTTGTGATACCACACTCCCAGGAGGGGCCACCAGGACACAGCACAGACCTAACTAGTAATGTTGTGCCTGCCAGGAAGCCGAATACAACTCTGGTCTCTGTCTGAAGCTTAAATCTGCCTCCTGTCTAAAGAACCTGAACACACCCCTGGGGCCCCACTCATGGCACCCCCGACTAGGAGCAGATAGAGCTTAACAGCCCTGTGATGCAGAGAAAAGCATTTCAGTGGCATTCGGGATGTAGGATGTTAGACTGTTCCTCCCAAGTAGCAGAAATTCAATACCGTGGCAACAGAATGGTGGCTACACCCAATAGGAAGTTCCAGAGTCAATTCTGTCCTTCCTGGAGGCTTGTAGGAATGGTCATTCATGTCCCCTCAATCCTTACAATGGCTGTGAGGAGGTGTACGTTATGATTTTTCTTACAAATGAAGAAATAGGATCATAGAGGTTAATTAACTTGCCCAAGATCACAAAGTTAATACCAGGCAGATCCAGAGCTTGAGACCTGGTCTGGCTGACCTCAAATCCTGCTTTCTTTCCACTCTTCCCCAGTTTCCTTGAATGTATAGAATGTTCCCCACAGACCTGTGCACTAGCTCGGGGGCAGTTGGTTAACCAGTTCATTAGCTGGTTAGTTACTTCTCTCCCTGGCAGTTCTGTCCCACCTGGTGGGAGGTTTTCTAGGGAGAATAGCCTCTTCGGTCTGGGCTTATGGGGACTCATGTCTTGCCCTCCTGTGGGTATTGCACCTGAAGCATTCTGGACCCAAACTCATCACATATCCTTCTGGCCCTGCCCTTTCCACAGATAACTACCTGATCATGCCATCAGGTAACCTTCAGATCGTCAATGCCAGTCAAGAGGACGAGGGCATGTACAAGTGTGCGGCCTACAACCCAGTGACTCAGGAAGTGAAAACCTCTGGCTCCAGCGACAGGCTGCGTGTGCGCCGTAAGGGCCGGGTCCACTTGTAGCAGAGAAGGGAGGTAGACTCCTGGGGGTCGGGGGAGAACACAGTCCATGCTCCAGTTCTGTGTTCTTGGGCTGTATGGCCTGGGATATGTATGCTGGGACACCTCGGACTCTGCAGAGGGGAAACAGTTTGCTTGGTGCAGGCGATCTTTTTGTTTGCACGTAGTAGATGCTCTTCGAGGCTAGGGATGAGAGGGTTTCTGTCCCTTCTGCCTTCTGGCCAGCCTCTCACAGGATATGGCCTGGGAGTGGCTCAGGTGGATAGCTGTGCCCGCTATCACATCAGAGCACTTTAGGGACATCCCCTTCCTCCGAGGTTTCCTTCCCCGTGTTACTTTGTGATCTGGATCAGTCCAGACATGTCTTGGGCAGGACCATAGGCCTTAGTCATGAGCTCAGCACTGGACACAGCATATACTTAGATCAGATGCCCACATAGGAGGCCTCCTGGCCTACCTTTCCGCCCTGTGAGAGGCCACGGGCCTGCATTGTCTGCCTAACATCTCCCTCTGGTGAGCGTCCACGGAAGCCATTCCTTCCCCCCCCAATCCCCCATGTGAAAGCAACAGCCACCTCTTTGAGCACTTGTTCAGGGTCTCTGCCTGTGTGGTGGAAGGACATCTTACATGGGGTTTGGTCTTAGAGTTGGCACCATGAAACTAAACTTCAGTGGTCTCTCACACTAACAAAGGTTTCACAAGGGCCTAATTTTATATCTGTCATTTTGTATTCTTTTTTTGGCTTATCAAACAGTATAAGTTTCATGTTTTATTTATTTTTATTATTTTATTTTTTTGAGACAGCATCTCACCCTGTCACCCTGGGTAGAGTGCCATGGCATCATAGCTCACAACAACCTTCAACTCTTGGGCCCAAGTGATCCTCTTGGCTCATCCTCCCAAGTAGTTGGGATTACAGGCACTGGCTACAATGCCTGGCTAGTTTTTCTATTTTTAGTAGAGACAGGGTCTCACACTTGTTCAGGCTGGTCTCAAACTCCTGGGTTCAGGTGATCCACTCACCTCAGCCTCCCAGAGTACTAGGATTACAGGTGTAAGCCACTGCACCTAGCCAAGTTTCATGTTTTCGAAAACCGGGATATACCCCTGGTTGGCACATAAAGCAAAAATCTCAAACATCTACATGCTTCTTGAAGGGTGCTGAGGAAGGCAGCACGTTGGAGACTAACATGCCTTTTAATAAGTTTTGTGTAGTTTGTCCACCAGAAAAAAGATCATGGCTTCCACAGTCAAGCAATCAGTGGAGAATGTAGTCTATTTGCATTTGGGAACCTCACACTATGGGAAACACGGATCTTTAAACAATGAGTCCTGTCCAGGTAGGCTGCTCTCCATGACAGATGCTCAGTTCTGAGTCCCATGGGGGCTCTGATCAGGTCCTATCTCCCGTCTCATCATTGGCCCCGCAGGACACTTACTGAGTACAAGCAGGAAAGACCACCTGCACCGTGTAAATTGTTTGTTTCCTTCTGCATGCCCTCATCTTTCTCTTTTTTGCTAACCACACAGTTAACCTTAAGAACAGGTGTTGCTACTGCTGCTTCTCACTCTCATTTCACTTCTTACTGATAACAGCTCTCTGCAAGGGAAACCCTTGTTTCCAGTAAGGAAGCCAGGGCCCAGGAGGAATAAAGGAACTTGCTTTACTTTACATAGTCCTATACAAGCCCTGAAGGGCGATTTGATCCCAGATTATGTTTCCTGGGACTGCCTCCTGGCAGGATGTCCTGGTCACATGCCGTCTGTCTCCCTTCCGTGTCCTTCCAGGCTCCACCGCTGAGGCTGCCCGCATCATCTACCCACCAGAAGCCCAAACCATCATTGTCACCAAAGGTCAGAGTCTCATCCTGGAGTGTGTGGCCAGTGGGATCCCACCCCCACGGGTAACATGGGCCAAAGATGGGTCCAGTGTCACCGGCTACAACAAGACGCGCTTCCTGCTCAGCAACCTCCTTATCGACACCGCCAGTGAGGAGGACTCGGGGACCTACCGCTGCACGGCAGACAATGGGGTTGGGGAGCCTGGGACAGCCGCCATCCTCTATGATGTCCAGGTGTTTGGTGAGTCTGCTGTGAGCCTTCACCTTGGCCTTCTCTCTGGTCTACATAGCCCTTCCAGAAGCATGAAACCCAGGCTCTGAGAGGGTTAGTGTCCTGTGAAAGGCCCCATGCCAGGTGAATGACAGAGGGGCACTGAAGAGTCAGAGCCCCTCAGATTCCTGGGGCAAGGCCAAGTGGTGCTGGAGTGTTCTTTAGTCCCTCTCCTGTCATGACTCTGGTGCTGCAGACGGCCCATTAGGAAAAAGCAACAGCCAAGGGGCAGGAGTGAGCCATTCCTAACTGTGACCCCAGCCACCTGTCTGGGTCTGGGATGAAAGACACAGCCCTTCTCACCCTGCTCTGGTTTCCCCACAGAACCTCCTGAGGTCACCATGGAGCTGTCCCAGCTGGTCATCCCCTGGGGCCAGAGTGCCAAGCTGACCTGTGAGGTGCGTGGGAACCCCCCACCCTCTGTGCTGTGGCTGAGGAACGCGGTACCCCTCACCTCTAGCCAGCGTCTCCGGCTGTCCCGCAGGGCCCTGCGTGTGGTCAGCGTGGGGCCTGAGGATGAAGGCGTCTATCAATGCATGGCCGAGAATGAAGTTGGGAGCGCTCATGCTGTGGTCCAGCTGAGGACCTCCAGGCCAGGTGAGTGCAGCCCAAGGATCTTGAGATACTGGCTGAACATTCACAGAATTCTTTCCTCAAAAGAAATCCAAGTTAGAACCCCAGCATGTGAAAGATAGAGTAGCTTCTAGGAGCAAATTTGAATTTACATGAAATTACTAATAAATCAGAAGTATAAATTTTCACTAATGAAAATGACTCATTTAATTGTTGTATTAAAAAAAGTTTGTATTAGTTTGCAGAGTCTGTTGGTTCCTTGGGTTCCACAGAACCCAGTTTGGCAAACACTGCCCTAGTGCACAGGCAAGCAAGTGTCCTTCTCAGCTTGTTCCATCCAACTCCATGTGCTGACTAAGCAGTCACTGCGCACTCAGCACTGGGCTAGATGATGTGGGGGATGCAAAACAAAGGAAATGACGAAGATCCTCAAGGATTTTCCTAGGGAGGGGTTGAAACTGGCCAAGGAAGCAAGTTAAGAAAATGCAACTGTGGGTTAACCCAGTGCTGAGCCACCATCATCAGGCATCAGTGTCTGTAGTGGAAGGTCAGGAAGAGGAGACTCAGGCCGGTGGAGTCTGTGAAAGCTTCCTGAAGGAAGCGTTGCCCCTGCTGGCCTCTCACATTCTGGGCATTCCCAGTTGGCCTCATGTTTCGAGCTTTAGGTCACCTCAGCAGAGCAGGGAAAGACCCCACATGAAGGGGCGTGCCCAGTCCTTAGCTTAGACCAGTGTTTTTCAACCTTTTTTATCTCACACCACACTTTAACCTATAGTTAAACTTCTGTGGCACACTTAAATTGTGTTCATCAAAAAAAAAAAAAAAAAAAAGTAAAATAAATATACTTACTGTGCTTTGAACTCCTTTTGGGAATAATTTAATTAATAATCTTTGAACACTTTTTTCTGCACGCCAGTTGAAAATGACTGGCTAGACTGGGAAGGCAGGTGCAGTGTGCCTCAGGAGCAAGTTGGGATAGTTCACTGAAGACGCACCTTGTGTCCACTCAGGAAAACAGCAAGGTGCAAAGATGCCACCAGCCACAAGAGGCTGGGCACAGGCCCAACTGCCAGTTCCTCTGGCAGGGCAGGGCTCCTGGCCATCTTCCCACAGAGCCTTGCTGTGGGTGCAGAACTGCCCAGATGTCAGGGGGTGGTCAGCTCACATCTTTCTCTGACTTCTTGCTGTTTCCTCCTTGGGGGCAGCAGCTCTGTAGTAAACCAGGGGACTAACAGCCTTTCCTGTCCCTTCTCTTTCCTGCTGGTCCTCTAGGTACTACGCTTAGACCCTGGCAGGATGTCAAGCTGGCCACTGCCACACCTCCCACGCCAGGTTCCAGACCTGGCCACCCTGACCAGATGCTGAGGAACCGACCAGGCCTCCCCAGGCCACCAACATCGCCACAGCCTGCCTCCCTGCAGTGCCCAGGAGAGAAGGGGCAGGTGGTGCCTGCCGAGGCTCCCATCATCCTCAGCTCACCCCGGACCTCTAAGACAGACTTGTATGAGCTGGTGTGGCGGCCCCGGCACGAGGGCAGTGGCCGGGCACCGATCCTCTACTACGTGGTGAAGCACCGTAAGGTATGGCCTGGCCCTGGGGTTGTGCCTACTGGCAATAAAGTCTGCACATCCCCACCTCCTCCCAAGAGGTTAGTGTGACATGGACCTGTGAGGGAGGGCCTGTGTGTGCCCCCGGGGCCCAGCTCTGAGTGCTCCTTCCCAGACACTCACAGAGACGTGAACGTCCCTCTGCCAACCACCGTCCTCCCCTTTCCTCTGTCTTTACTTGATGTCGTTTCTTTCTGTTTTTTAACCAAAGTAAGCTCTGCTAGGTACATACCTGCAGGAACTTTGGCACAGTAAGCTAGCTCTAAAGCCAGGGAAACAAATATTTGTGAAAAAGTGTTTTCTCTGTGGGCCGCAAAATACCCCTTCGGTTCTCAGAATTCATCAGGGCTCAGTTTGACAAACAGGTATTTGAGCACAAAGCACATCATGTTGTTCAGACCTCAGCTATTTCACCTTCACAGAAGAAAATCTGTCCCAGCGAATGTGTTTGGAGCTGTCAGGGAGGGAGTCCTAGGCTCTGACAGGATGCGGGGACTGGGCTGAGTTAGGTCCTGTGGTCCTGACACGGCCCTGTGAGGCAGGACAGCCTCCAGCTGCTTCTCCCCCGGGCGGTGCTCTTGCTTGCCATGCAGGGAGCAGAGCGTGAAATCCCTGTAGGAAAGTGTCCTTGAGAGCATTTCCGTTTACCCCGAGTGTATGCTGTTTTGTCTCTAAAGAGATTAGATTGTACAAAATTATCACTTAAATGGAATTGTAAAAATTTTATTGGATAAGTAATAGCATATTATAAATGCTAAGTTTTATTATGCATTTATATTATTTTGCTTATAAAAGTATTATATGTCCTTGGTAGAAAATATATGGATGTGGACCTAAAAGTATTTATTCACTTATCCCCCCTCCCCAAACAAACAAAAAAGCAAGCAGAGCCAACCCTGCCTGGCTACACAGAAGCCGTTTCCCTGCCTTCAGCCCTCTCACCCCTAACTTATTCTGTTCTTTTCTTGTCGCTCTTCCTCTCCTGAAAGATCTTGGGTCAGAGCAAGCCCACAGAGACCCGAGGGTCACCAGAAAGACACCTGAGGCAGAGCAGTCCCATGCTGCCCCCTCTGCAGCCCCCAGACTGGGGGGGGGGGGGCAGGTTATTAACCCTCCGCCTGCCGGCCTCCTCAAAGGCAGCGCGAAAAGGAGGTGAATGAGTTTATAACAAAAAGCAGCATTGTTTAGCACATGTTATAGGGCAGAGCTGATCTTGATCGTTATTTACCCGTGTAACTGGACACCTCCATCTCAGAGTTGTAGACAAAGATGAGGGCAAGCCAAATGCCTGGGTTTCCCAGGAGACAAAAACCAGCATGATAGTAAGAATATTTTTCAGGCCAATCGATGGCACACAAGAGGCAGGCTGGCATAGGCTGTGCGGTAGTGATTGGAAATGCCAGGCTGAGGCAGCATTCACCTTCTCAGTGTGTGTGACAGTGACTAATTACCCTTCTATTTCTTATTTTCATTTCTGGGCCCAGGAGAAGAGTGAGGCCAGCAGTGGGGGCAGGGGTGCAGGGCACACGGGCACCCGCTGGCTCTGGCTTCCATTAGCTCCAGCCCATGGGGCTCTTGGAGCTCCCGTGCAGGCGTTGCCAAGGAGGAAGTTCTGGCTTGAAAGCAGTTCCTTTCTTGTGGAACTAACTTGTCTTAAAGATCATCACCCAAGAAAGAATTTTGAAATCAAAGTCAGCGTCTGGGTCGTGTTTTTCCATCTCCCTTCTCTTGATGGGGATTGGGAATCATTCAGCTGATTTTCACTTTTTCACATGGGCAAAGCAAGTTTCATTTCCTGGTGCATCTGCAGACCCTGAGCTACTGTGTTTGGGTTTCCAGCACCACCGGGGATTCTCAGTTTGTAAAAATTTCTCCCCTTGGAACAAGTCCTGGAAGCCTGACACTAATGAGCCCAGACGATTCCTGTGCTTTGAATGGTAGGTTTTGTTCTACTTTAGAATATCCTGGTTGGGATAAGAGCTTGTCCTACCAGCTGTTCTTTTCCTTCATCAAACCACAGCTTCAGGTCCCAGCAGGCTCTCTGAGACGTGTGGAGCCAGCAGCTGACTCTCTTGTCCAGAGAAGTGGGGTGGATGAGGAGAAGCAGCCTCTCAGCATCACCCATTGGAAAGCCTGGAGCCTCGTTTTCTTCTTTAGATTTAAATAACTAGGAATTAGAAGCCATAAAATCCATAATAGTTACAATTCACTCACAGCTTTCAAGTTCTAAGCAAGGGCAGGAGCAGATAAAAAGAAGATTAAAATGATGGCAACCTTACTGAGGGAAGTGTGTGGAGAGGGTCTGAGGAAGGGAACCTACCGCATGTGAGGCTTAGGGTGAGGCACTTTATATAAGCATCCCTCTAATCTTCAGAATGACCTGAGGGATTTCGCTGGACTCACTTTAGAAGTGCAAAGGGAGTTGCTCAGAGTTACACAGCCGGGATGGGAGCCTGGGCCCTTGGCTCCCTGTCTCATCTTCCTAGGAGAGGTTCTGATTACAAGCATGCTCTTTGGAGGCAAGTCAGAGTTTTCTGTGTGGCCTGGAGCAGATGCTCATTTCTCTAAGCCTTCGTCTCCTCATTTGTGATGTGGAAACATTAACACCGAGTTCTTGGGCCATGGTGAGGAAAAATGACGTAGTGCACATAAAGCGCTTAGTTCCATGCCTGGAGAGTGGTCAGCGCTTGGCAAGTATTGCTATTTCTCCTAGTGCCACTCCTTTTATTACCTTCCTCATCATCGGCTCACATTAGAATGTAAACCAGAGAAACTGGGTTTGATTTAAATACAGCAAAGAAGGAAGGAAAGAGGGAAGTTTCTGGCAATACAAGGGGGTCCTATAATGTCTTTGGAAAAGCTCTCAGTTTTATCAGTCTGACCTCCCAACCTTCCCCGCCGAGGTCTCTTGGATGGCATCATTAGCCTGACTGTCCCAGTGAGGGGTGTCCCACAGCCAGCAGGGCCAGTCTGGATTCTTCAACTCTACCCTCCCCCACTCAGCCCATTGTCCTTGCCTTCCTCTTGGCTCAGTTCTGCTTTGCTTGCAGACCACACCCCGCCTGCAGCTCTAGGCCGAGATGCTGGTCCTTACACCAGCTACCTTCTCTAGCAGGTCACAAACTCCTCTGATGATTGGACCATCTCTGGTATTCCGGCCAGCCAGCACCGCCTGACCCTCACCAGACTTGACCCTGGGAGCTTGTACGAAGTGGAGATGGCAGCGTACAACTGTGCAGGCGAGGGCCAGACAGCCATGGTCACCTTCCGAACTGGTGAGAGTCAAACTTTGGTCCTAGCTTGGGCTTTCCGTGGGCCTAACTGGGTTTCCTCGAGTCCCTCGAGATCCCGTGAGAACCCCAGCTCTCCTTGTCCCAGCTACTCTGAGATCTACTTTTCCTTCTTACTACTGCCTCCCTGTGATTTTTGTGCGGGGCTGAGGTCCCACCCCTCTTCTGGAGAGTCACCAGCCTCTGCTCACGCATCCCTCTGTTCCTCTCACAGGGCCCAGTAGCAGGATCATGACAATCAGGCAGAGCTGGGAATCAGTCTGTGCTTTCAGTGCCCAGAGTTCTTATTTGTCTCGTATTGTCACACCCCTCAGCAGAGTCTCAGTCTGGGGAGGAAGACCTAATGTGCACTCCTACCCTTGCTCATCTCAACCCATTTCCAATCAGGACGGCGGCCAAAACCCGAGATCATGGCCAGCAAGGAGCAGCAGATCCAGAAAGATGACCCTGGGGCCAGTCCCCAGAGCAGCAGCCAGCCAGACCACGGCCGCCTGTCCCGTAAGCCCCAGCAGCAGCAGGTTGGGGGAGCGTGCATGGGGCTGAGCTGCCTCTGGGGGGCCCACTGCTGCAGTTGACTCATGGTTCAGAAGGTCCAGGAGTCCTTACGGCATTCTCTTGACATCTCCCTAGTTAACCACATAAGGAAATACAGGTTGGAGCTTTCCTAATAAAAGCCTGGAGTGTGGTGCTGGCTTTGCTGACCCAGTGGAGCCAGGGAGCAGTGGGCAGGTGTAACGCAAATACCTGTGGGTTAAAGCTGGGGAGGAGCAGGCAGTGGGGGACAGCCTCAGCCGTTAGAATATGTGTCATGCTCTTGTCCCTCCTACTTCCCTCCTCACTGTGTATGGTCTTCCCCAGCCCCAGAAGCTCCAGACAGACCCACTATCTCCATGGCCTCTGAGACTTCAGTCTACGTGACCTGGATTCCCCGAGGGAATGGTGGGTTCCCCATCCAGTCCTTTCGGGTGGAGTACAAGAAGCTCAAGAAAGTGGGAGACTGGATTCTGGCCACCAGCGCCATCCCTCCCTCACTGCTCTCCGTGGAGATCACAGGGCTGGAGAAAGGTAGGGGCCAGGCCACCCTCCCGTGTGATACCCCAGCCGCCCCCCGACCACCTCCATGCACATGTGGGTGCCGCTTGTGGTGCTTACCTCAGTCCCACAACCCCTCTTTCCATGGTAGGCACACAGCCATTTCCCATGGGCCCCTCCCTGATAAGCTTGGAGTTCTCGTGAATCCTTTGAGGACTTGCTCTGGGGAAGGGCTGCCCAGAAGGTCCTCCAGGTCCTGGGCCTTGATGGGCTGGGGGCAATCCGAAGGTGCATGTCAGCTCAGGATTCAAAGCATGTCCCTCTCACCAGGCACCTCTTACAAGTTTCGAGTCCGGGCTCTGAACATGCTGGGGGAGAGCGGGCCCAGCGCCCCCTCCCGGCCCTACATGGTGTCAGGCTACGGCGGCCGTGTGTATGAGAGGCCTGTGACAGGCCCTTACATCACCTTCACAGACGCAGTCAATGAGACCACCATAATGCTCAAGTGGATGGTGAGTGGGTCTCTCCTCGGACTGCATTGGGAAGACAGGCCCATCCATGCTGGGCGGGAGACCAGCAGGGGTGAGAGGGAATCCCCTCGGCCTCAGTGCTTCTCCTGAGATGCTCCCCTACCGGTCCCTCAGCTGTGTGACTGGGCTCCGCTGCCCAGTATCCCTGAAAGCCTGCTAGGTGGAACTTGAGATGCTCTGAGTACTGGAGTTGGGGGCCTTTCCCTGCAAGACCTCCAAGATGGTCTCTTTTTTTTGTTTGGTTTTTTGAGACAGAGTCTCACTATGTCGCCCTTGGTAGAGTGCGATGGCATCACAGCTCACAGCAACCTCAAACTCTTAGGCTCAAGAGATTCACTTGCCTCAGCTTTCTGAGTAGCTGGGACTGACTACAGGTGCTCACCACAATGCCCGGCTATTTTTTGGTTGCAGTTATCATAGTCGTTTAGCAGGCCCCAGCCGGGCTCCAATCCACCAGCTTCCATGTATATGGCCAGCGCCCTACTCAGTGAGCTACAGGCACCGAGCCCAAGCTGGTTCTTATTTTCAGGTCATGCCCCACTCTGCTTCCTGCCCTTCCCACAACACCAAAAAGGATCCCAGCACAGTTGTTCAGGGTCCCCTTTAGCCAGAGATACTAACCCTCATATGCCCTGGAGGGTTCAGAGGGGATTCAAGTCATTGGAGGAATGGCAGTTTGTTTTTTCTCTCCAAAAGCCTGGGGACCTCAAGGCTAAGGAAAATAATAAATAATCTTGACAACATTCTTCAGAGTGCTCCAGGGTAACAGCAAAAGTATTTGTCACGGGCCCCAGTGAAGGGCCATCCCAAGATGGGGCTGTTCTCCACACGTCATTGGTTCTGCTCATGATGACTGCTCTGCTCCATTGTCAACTTGTCTCTTCTCCGCCCCTGTAGTACATCCCAGCAAGTAACAACAACACCCCAATCCATGGCTTTTATATCTATTACCGACCCACAGACAGTGACAATGATAGTGACTACAAGAAGGATATGGTGGAAGGTGAGAAACGCTTCTATGTGATACGGTTTCCTCCACCGGCATGGGGGTCTGGGTGTTGACGAAATCTGGTGCAGTATGAAACTTGGGCCTGGTGTAACACGAAGCATCTGTGCTCTGTATCATTAATGCATCCATGACACCCTGTGGACTGCCACTTCACCAATCACGCCTTTCCTTCCTATGGTGATGGGACACGAGGAACACCTCCTCCGGGGCTCCTCCACAGATCACCCCTATGCCAGTCAGGGGCACCATCCCACACAGCCACAGCCCTGTCCGAGTCTGACTGTGAGAACGTGGCCAACCAGATGACTACACGTCACCACACATGACTCCCTCTCTCTCACTCTCTTTCTCAGGAGATAGGTACTGGCACTCCATCAGCCACCTGCAGCCAGAGACCTCCTACGACATTAAGATGCAGTGCTTCAATGAAGGCGGAGAGAGCGAGTTCAGCAACGTGATGATCTGTGAGACCAAAGGTGATTCTCTCTGGCTCTCCTGTCCCTTCTTGCTGTTTACCCTGGTTGGTTTAACTGCAGCTCCTTGAGATGGCAAGGGGATGGAGCATCAGGAAACTATATTCCTGGACCAAGGCCATGCAGCCAGTTAGGGGAGGGTCACATTTTGGACCAGGTTTGTCTCCCCATAGGCCCTCTTTCTGTGCATAAAAACATGTTAAACATACTCACATAATATTTGCTCACTGGTCAAGTGGGCAGATATGATTATCTCCATTTTGCAGTTATCGAAAGTGACAAATATTTCTTATATTGCAAAGGACACAATCAGAAGATCACAAGTAGCGGGAATGGAGACAAACAGGTTCTGTCATTGCGGCACAGCCTTCCTCCTGTCTCCTGCCTCACATTGCTTGCAGTTACTCAGCAAACACTGACTGTGCTCCTCCTGTGCACATGTGCTGTCCTCTGCTGCCACCCTCAACTAAGCACTGATAGGTGTCCCACCAGTGCCCTGTATTGGCCTGTACAGAGCTGCTCCATAGGAAAGGATGGAGGCCTCAGAAAGCCTCTGTGCTGGACTTCTGGAGGCTTGACTCTGCAGGACTGAGGAGGGAGTGGGCTAGGGGACAGGTCCAGCCGGGACACAGCCCTAGATGGTTGGTGTGTCTGGCACCAGGAAGGAGAAGGAGGGGATAGAGTATCAGGGAACACAGTGGTGAGCACTGAGCACACCAGGCTGGGAGGTGCAGGATGGTCCTCGTTAGATTTGCATGTGTTGGTCCCTGGCTGCTGTGAGAAGGACATGCTGAGAGGAGAGAGCCGGGCCCTGAAGTTACGGGAAAGAGAAGGGGTGGGCTTGGGTCTCTGTCCTGAAGAGAGTGGGCAGGACTGGGCCTGCTTAAGGCTGGGGCTGGGGAGAGTGGAAGGAGTTAAGGGAGACTGTGGTCTCTGGCTTGAAGTACTACACAGGTGATGGTGCCACTCACAGAAGTGGAGCAGGCAGGTGGAGAAGCACGATTCCTGAGGAAGGAACAAAAGCAAAGCCCCCGGGGGCTTAGTGACTTACTGAGACATTGAGACAAAGTTTCTGAGAAGCGCAGGTCTCCTGCAGCTGGGGAGGGTCCCAGTGGGAGACTGACTCAGGAGCCTTCAGGATACAGGTGGAAGCTGTGGACAAGGCAAGGTCACACAGGGTACAGACCCAGAGGAGCCAGGAAGGTCTCCCAGCGTCTGGAGAGGCAGAGAGCAGGAAAGGAGACATGTGAAAAGCAGCAACAGAGAGGCAGTGGGGAGACCAGAAAGTCGGGGAGGAGTGGGCGAGAGAGTCAGCAGTGTCAGCCACACCCCATAACAGCAAAGCCTGGACAAGGACCTGCCAGTGCAGACTCTTTACCTTTGAATTGGTGTCTCATGGATACTGTTAGTCCTAGTCAGTCCCAGAACACCCATCTCCTTGCTCTGTGACATAAGCTAATACCTCGGACTTCACCTCTCTCAACTTTTCCAGGAGTAGCAAATTTGGGGTCAATTCCTCCATACACGGTCTTTCGCTGGTTTCATGCATTTCAAATATTTTCTTCCCAAACTTTACCAGTTATTCTTTTAGAAAACACTATACCACTTCTGCCCAAAGGACCCATTTTGGCTCTTGTGCTTGTCTCACAAACATCCCAGGTCTTATTAGCTCAGGTCTCCTCAGTGTAAGCAAGTTTCACATTAGATGCCAACACTGTGCTGAGTGTGGCCACTGTTCAGATAAGATGTTCTGCCGCCCTATCTCAGGAGTTTGACCTTGTTTCTCACACCCAAGAAATGAGTAGGGTAGCGTATTTTCTCCTCTATCTGCTGTGAAGGAAATGTCAAAGAAATAGATGCTGAAGTGAGTTTTGTCCACAATTACAGCTCGGAAGTCTTCTGGTCAGCCTGGTCGCCTCCCACCCCCAACTCTGGCCCCCCCACAGCCGCCAGCTCCTGAAACCATAGAGCGGCCGGTGGGTGCTGGCGCCATGGTGGCACGCTCTAGTGACCTGCCCTACCTGATTGTCGGTGTTGTCCTGGGCTCCATCGTCCTCATCATCGTCACCTTCATCCCCTTCTGCTTGTGGAGGGCCTGGGCTAAACAAAGTGAGTGAATGACCCTTCTCCACACCAAGGGGCAGGAGGCCAGGAGGGAGAGAAGTGCTTTGGCCCAGGGCAGCATCCACAGTAACTCAAGCCCCTGGGTGCCTCAAAGCACACCCAGGGGCTGACCCCCTTGCACCCCAGCTCACCGACCTCTGCTGAGGGGAGCAGGAAGAAGTGGAGATTAACTGCCCTGTCTGCCTCTCTGGAGCTGGGTATTTATTCAGCTCCATCTTCCTCCAGTGTCAGGAGCTGCTTCTCTGACCTCATGTTCATACTTAAAATTGGCTGCTGTGGCTTTCTCCCATATCCTGGGCTAACTGGACTTTTAGTCACAAATTTTTGCATCAAATAGCAGCACATGTGGCCAACTGGCCTCATCTAAGTATTGCTCCTCCTTTTCTTCACTCACGACCTCCTTCCTCCAAGTCCTTGCCCCTGTCTTTCCACCATTCTCCTTGCAGAAGAAGAGTCCAGATGTTAGGATGTTAGAAGTGGGTGACAGGAAGGAGATTCTCAGAGAAAATGTTCTCTTTCCCTTGGGCAATGTCAGCTTCCTGCCTATGTCCGTTAACCTGAGTGGTCAGGGGTTTTCTGAGGTCATTATGGGGTTTTACCAAGCTGCCCCAGGCTGCCTTGACCTAGGCATGCCTCTGTCCTCTGTCTTCCAGAACATACAACAGATCTGAGTTTTCCTCGAAGTGTCCTCCCACCCTCCTCCTGCCAGTACACTATGGTGCCATTGGGAGGACTCCCAGGCCACCAGGCCAGCAGACAGCCCTACCTCGGCAGCGTCAGCGGACGGGCCTGCACCAGTGGGGTACCCGTCAGCAGGGGCTGCCCCGTGGCAGCGGCTATGGGCTGTCCAGGCCTGAGACCCCAGCAGCACTGCCCCGGGGAGCTTCAGCAGGTAGTGTGCTCCTGGGTGTGCGGGCAGCAGGTGTGGGACACTGAGGAGGGACTAGCTAGTGGCCTCTTGGGGCATCCTCTACTTGCCTCTTGCCCTGGGCTTTGGGGCCAGGCTTTCTTGGGTCAAAACGAGGTCACCCTGGTGATGAACAAACACTGGAAGTTACCTGGACTCCCTGACATGACCTTTTTGTTACTCTTCCTTTTGAGCAGCAGAGTGACACCAGCAGCTTGCTGAGGCAGACCATTCTTGCCAATGGATATGACCCCCAGAGTCACCAGATCACCAGGTGAAGCGGCCCCTCCCCACCCTGCCTTTCACTTCCAAGCCTGACTTTCCCTCGGCTCCTCAAATCCAAAGCAGTCCCTAAGAGCTGAGGAGCAGTGCTTCACTGGGGAGCCCCAAATCTGATGACCCTGCTGTCACTGGGCCATTACCCTAACACATAGCTGTTTTGTTTGCAATTCTGATGACTTTCTGCTTGAGGGTATGGGTTAGCTTCTCAGAATCCTTCCCTCCTTAGGCAGGGCAGAAACACCCACATACAACTGACTTTGCTCACATCCTGCCACGTGGAGATAGAAATGGACAAGAATTATCAGAGGGAATCATGGTGTGGCACCTTTATGCTTAAAGGCCCCTCTAAGCCCTGCTACCCTCAGCCAGGGAAGCCGCCAGCAGAGGTGTGGGGGGACAGGCCCCCTCTGCCCTGCCTTACTCCCCGTCTGGTTTTGTGCAATGCAGGGGTCCTGAGTCTAGCCCGGACAAGGGCTCTTTCCTGTATACACTGCCTGATGACTCATCTTACCAGCTGCTCCAGCCACACCAAGACTGCTGCCACATCCAGGAGCTGCCTGCTCCACTGGACCAGTCAGGCGTGAGGAGTGCCTCTGAGTGTCCAGGGCTGGAAGCAACATGGGGACCCTCTTATCACCCAGGTCGGTGCCATGCTGGGGCAGAGAAATTGAACAGGCTGAAGATGACTCGAGGTGGGCATTCACTGCCCAGAACTGTCTTGAAGGAGAGAGAAATAACAGTTTTCAAAGGCTTTATACGGGAGGGATGGGCATGGAAGATAGCTTGCCACTCTGCTCCACTGCCGAAGGCCCAGGAAGTCTGTGGGGTGTACCCAGTGGGTCCTACTCCAACATTATAAGCTGTGGTCCTCAGGGGCTGAGAATAGGGGGCTGTGTCCATTCCAGAGAAAGAAGCCCTCTTGTCTCTGCATTACAGGGCCATTCACAAATTCCTTTCGCATCTCATCACACAAAGAGGCATTCTCTAATCACTCCAAAATACCTTGCTCTGTTGGGGCTTGTCTCTTAATTAAGGAATACGTTTGCGTCAATCATTTTAAGAAGCCAAGTTCTTACAGACATCACCATTCAAATTCTTTGCGCTTCCACAGA
Organism: Arctocebus calabarensis; assembly: GCA_963573935.1. Classification (NCBI taxonomy): domain Eukaryota; kingdom Metazoa; phylum Chordata; class Mammalia; order Primates; family Lorisidae; genus Arctocebus; species Arctocebus calabarensis. Next base: position 38,121 of record CAUYON010027744.1, read on the forward strand.
ACTTTGTCTTCATTGGGCTTAGGGCCATTCATGCCACCTTCATCCCACTATCCACCTCTGTAGGTTGGAAAGTGGTGGATGCTTGGTGAGGGCACAGACTGATTGAAAGGATTGGTTAATATTTATTAGCTTCTCTGGAGTGCACGTCCATTCACATGCAGATCCTGAACCCTGTGTTTGGGAGATCAAACTGTAAAAGACCTAGAGCCAGACTCAGCATCATTAAAAGTAGACCCTGCCAATCTGGGCTGAATGAATTGTGAATGGTTAGAACCAGAAGCCATACCAAGGAGGGGACCAGCAGTCAGAGTCCAGAAAAAGCAACCTTTCCTTCTGTATTCCATGGGCTCCACTGACTTCACATGCAGCTGGGATGTGGGCTGAGAGTTTGAGTCTCCCATGTCAGGGAAAGATCTTGGAGGGAGCATAAATGCCCTTCTCCTAGTTGTAGGTTTCTGTCCCTCATTCAGGGACAGTATAACCAGTTCCCATCACAAATGGAGACTGACCTAGTACTATTCGTTGTTGCCTTGGTCAGTCTGGATTTTAACGCTTCCCCCTCTTTCTTCCCTTCAGGGCCTCCCTGCTGCTTGAGCCTTGTACCAGTTGAAGAGGTGGATAGTCCTGACTCTTGCCAAGTGGGTAGAGGAGACTGGGGTTCCCAGCACCCCACAGGGGCCTACGTAAGACAGGAACCCGGGACACGGCTGTCTCCAAGCCCACCCATACATGTGTCCTTTGAAACACCACCTCCCATAGTTTAGGCAGAAGCCAGTATCCCAGAAAGACTATATGTTTGTTTGGTTTTTTAAGAGACAGAGAAAATTGGTATTTATTTTTCTATTATAGCCATATTTATATATTTATGCACTTGTAAATAAATGTATATGTTTTTATAATTCTGGAGAGACATAAGGAATCCTCCCTGTTGAGGTATAAGAGGGAAAACAAAGAAGCCACATTAACAGGAGTCAAGCAGGAAAGTGTAACACAGACTGTCCGGAACACAGACTCCTCACCAAGAACCTCTGCAACTGCTGGGGGGGGCTGCAGGAGGCCCTCACAGAAGTTCATGGTGACCTCAAGGGAGAGGCAGGGTCATGGTTTCATGGCCTGGAGAGCCCATGAAGATGGCTGGCACTGGGACCAGGGGAAGCGTTTTCCTAAGAGGCCCATGAGAACAGACTAAGATGTGTATAGTACTATAAGCATTAACAAACCTTCCAGAATCAATAATCTGTGGCAGCATATCTCTGTAAAAACAAACACTGTAACTTCTAAATAAATGTTTAGTCTTCCCTGTAACCTTCACCTTAGTCATATATGAGTCAGCATTTTCTTTGGATGTGAGAATGCAGCCTTTTGAGTATTTGAAGAAAATGCTTAGCTGCTTATAATGTTTAGATTCTTCATGAGATGATATTTTTAGATTCTTCATGAGATGATATCTGGAAAAGGTAGTATTTTTTTTTTCTTTTGCCTTTTTAAACATTGAATGGCAGTTGTGTTTTGATTCATGCAGAATGTACTGTAACCATTTAGTCCAAGGGGGAGATGTTATACAGCAGGCGAGGAGGCGAGGAGAGGCAGATTCATAGGTCTCTTACCAACTGGACTTGAGGCAAAGCCTGAAGGAATGAAACTAAGCTTTTCATAGAGGTGTGCGTGTTGAAGATCAATATTGTCTCCAAAATACCTTTTAGTTGAGCACCGTGCTACACACTAACTTATGGTGCGTGACAAGTTCACTTTCCATCTTTCCAAAGATGCATCAGCTTTGCCAGAGTAGTTGACTCACCAGTTTAAAACCAACATTTACTTACTGTTGTCCAACCAAAGGATCAACCACAGATTGTTTTAAAAATTGAACTTCTAGAATTTTTATATGCAGAACTGGAACTAGATGGAGACTAAAGCATACAATGAGAGATTTAAAACACTTTGATTTTGGGAGGGGTTTCCAAGGTGGGCTGTATTTTCTAGATTTCAGTAATGTTGAGGTACAGATGAAATGCCACTGAGATTCTTGATGTCTTAAGTCATGCCAGACCCTGGCTTCTAATCACAGAGATTTTTGTAACACGATCCTGGAGAAGGTGGAATCCGCAAATCAGCAGTCAGACTCCAGCCCTTAAGGACAAGTGCACCCTCTGCTGGTCAGGATGAATATAGCACTGGCTCGTCTCTGACATCCTTTTTCCATCAAACCACTAAATGGGAACACTCATGGAAATGTAACATGGTTTTCCAAAATGGATAGCAGAATTTTAAAAATACGTTCTAAAATTAAAGTAGATAGGGAAGAGAATAAGATGTGATTTCAGACACAACCTGGCCTTGAGGGCGCAGAGGTCATTTCTTGGAGCAGGCATGGCTGATGATGTTCTCAATCTTTGCTCACTTAATCCAGGAGCTCCCAACTCTAATTTGCCTTCTAGCCCACTGGCTTTTAAAAAAAATCTCACTTTTTTTGTCGCCTTGATGATTGAAGGTAGTTGCTAAAGTGAATTTTGGTAACTGTTCTAGTGAAGTGAGAGGTAAAACATCTGCTTTCTGCACAGCATGGGAATCCTAACAACACTGAAAGGTTTTAGCTTCCCCCACCCTCAGAAGTTCTGGGGGACAAAAAGCACTTCAGAGACATGTTAAATTAGATAAATATGTGTATTTATCTTAGCCAATTGTAGGAACAAAGGAAGGGGGGCAAGTCAGGAAGACTTAGCATTGCTGAGTTGCTCTTTACAGTTACACAGTGCTGCCTTCTTCACCTTCCCTTCTCAGTGACCGACCCACCCTGGGACCTCTCAGTGGAGTCGCTCATTAACACAGACCCAAAGAGCTCTTTTTCTAAGCACTATACTGTATTCCTAACAGGACTCCAAGTGTCAGTGAGATCCTTCAGGGGTTACAGTCATGAATTTCATAAGCACTTACCCCCAAACTAAAAGGGTCCTCTTAAATTAGTTTAAAATGTTATGCAGAATCAAAAGGGGTTGTTAGAGATGATCTCTCAGAGAGAGGTAAATCTATTTCATTGCTTCCTGATCTGTATCGAAACCAGCAAATGACCCAAGTAAAACCTGGGGAAAAAATGGCACAGTACATGAGAAACTATGGGGAACCATTATAATTCTGATGGAGTTGCAAAAAATCTTCAGAGAAAAGCCTCCTCACCGACTGTTTTGCAAATCACATGCCTCTGCTCCAATCAGAACTGAGGAGTCTGCAAAAGCCATAGGCAGTTTAGGAAACTGGTTACCTTCTTTTGTGCCACCCCAGAGCAAACTACAGCAAGCTGCCCTGCCATGTCTGCCTACATTTTCTGAATCCTGAGCCCTTCAAGTAATTGCTTGATGAAGTCAACTATGCCAAAACTTGAATTTGCATTTCTTTTGCATTCTCTTAGGGAATACTTAATAACATCAATGTTTGTTTTCTAAATATTCAAGAATCAAGAAAAGGTTTGTTGAATGATAGTTTTTCTTGCCAATGGCTAAAAATTCCGAATACCTGAAAATCAAATCTTCCTAAAACAAAATATATTACAGATACTTCCTTACAGTTGTGACACACAGTCTTCTAAGACTTCACATTCAATCTAGGAGGTCTCAAACATCTAAAATGGTTCAGTTCAACAATAATTAGATATTGGGTGTTTCAGTTCTAAGATAAACATGAGAGAAATTATTAAAACTCCATGACTCAATCTGTTTTTAGACTTTTGAATAAGTTCACCTTAAAATAATAGGATTGTTGCAGGTGACAAGGAAACAGAACTTCCAGGGCATTATGTAGGAAATCTGGATGGGTTTGAGAAAACAGCAAACTCAAAGGTTGGTGGGCTTTATCTCATTCACTTGTGAGGATTGAATGGGTGGGAGGATAAGGCCACCTTTCTTACGTAAAACTGTAATCTCCTCCTTTAAGGCTGAAATCCTTTGTGCCTGGACTTGGATCAATTCAGTGACCTTCTCCGTTGCCACAATATCTGCTTTCCGAGGGCCCTGGAAGGCATTGCCCTGTTGAAAGAAAATGCTTAGGCATCATTTGGGATGTAATTCCCTCTTCTTTTACTGTTTTTCTGTTAGGAGTGCCAGCCTAATAATCAATTTAAATAGCTACTGCTCCTTCATCTAATCTCACCGTGAAAATGTGTGTTCATTAGAACAACTCTTCAACTGCAGGTCCCTTTGGAAAAACAGCACTTTAAATTAGCCCTCAGTCCTTCCTTACCGAGGGGCTCATCACTGGAATTGGAAAAGAGAAGGTATGTCTTCCTTTCTCTATGCAGCCCATATTTGGGTTCCTAGAAAGAAATCTGTGTTTCCCCATCTGGTTTCTTTACTTCTCCAGCCAACTCCTGCTGACACTTGAGAAATCACTTTGAGGAAGTTACGCACTAGGTTGACTGTGGACTAGGTTAGAATTTCCTCTTCTCTGTTCCATCAAAACATTTGTAAGTCTACATTTTTTTTTTTTTTTTGTAGAGACAGAGTCTCACTTTATTGCCTTTGGTAGAGTGCCGTGGCATCACACAGCTCACAGCAACCTCCAACTCCTGGGCTTGGGTGATTCTCTCGCCTCAGCCTCCCGAGTAACTGGGACTACAGGTGCCCGCCATAACGCCTGGCTATTTTACTATTTTGCAGTTCGGCCGAGGCCAGGTTTGAACCCGCCACCTTCAGCATATGGGGCCGGCGCCCTACTCATTGAGCCACAGGCACCGCCCTATAAGTCTACATTTTTTATTATAAAATCGAACCATATGAAAGTTAAAAGTTAATTGCCTTAAAAAATGGCAATTTCATATGGTTTGGCATAGGTGTTTGTGCTTAGCTGTCATTCCTGCTAGACGCTGTGTCTTTTCAAGATAGGGCTCCATGAACCTCTCAGCAGTGCACCCAGTACAGCCCTAGGGCTTCTTACACAGGAGATGCTCAGTGAGGTATGAGTGCAGGAACACATCTCTATGGTAGGACATGACCCTTACCCAGTGCCCACTCAGCAAGGTGCTCTACACTGCTCTCTCATCTGGTCCTTACAGCTCAAGCTGTACTCCAAATAGGGATGCCAGACTCAGAGAGGTCTATGAACTGACCCTTGGAGTAACCTACGGGTTACTTAATACCCTTCTGTCTCTTCTTCCTTGCTCATCTTTATTTTAGAGGCTGTGAATTTTAAACACTAATCCTACCCATTTTCTCTTTTGGCTAGGGGGAGCAAAGTAGACGTAATAGAAAATTTTTGCACTCTTAATAAAAGGGGCAGAAGAGGTTGGCACATGGTGTGAAACAAAGAGCTGAAGTGGCCGTGGAGACACTGAAGTATCCACTGAGAGAAGCAGAGATGCTGGCCCTGACCTCAGGGGCCCACTGTGCCCCAACCTGCAGTCATCTCCCTCCAGATTCCTTATCAAGTGAGAAAAAGGACTCCTATTTGTTTGAGCTACTCTCAGCGGGGCTTTTGGTTTCTTGCAGCTAAAGCATGCCCAATACACCTGTTCATGCCACCTCATTCTAGTTGGTCATTTTGAAGTCGCCTTAAGTTTCCCCTCACTCTCCTTGCCATATTCAATCAAATTTTGGCTATTCTTACTCTGAAATATTTTTTGACACTTAATTTTTTTGTTTTTGACAGCTGTTTCCCAGTTCACACTTTGAGCATTGTAAAAAGCAATGGAGTCAGCTTTGGAGGCAGATAGACCTGGGTTTAAAAACTTTATGCATTTGCTCTGAGAACTTGAGCAAGTTACTTAACTTTTCTCATCTTTTGAAAGTAGTGTTTTGGGGATTAAATGAGATATCCTATCTAAAGAGACCATATAGAAAGATTACCATGTAAAGATACACCATATAAAGAAGCATATACTAGCAATTTCCTTTCCCATTCAGCTAATCTCCAGCCTCCAAGCCCTTTCCTCTCTAATTAATGCATCTGGACTGATGAAAACACATCAAGTCAACAAATGTTTGCTGGCTGCTTAGTCTGTAAAGAATTTGTTTAGGGATTAACCTTACTGCTTCTATTCTCTACTCCAATGAATAAGAGGCCCTTGATATTCAAATTTTTGCCTTCCCTTGATAGCTAATTTCCAATTGTAAACCTCCCAAATCCTCTTATCCACTCTCCACAGAATAAATAGTATTCTTTCTTACTTTGGGACTTTTGCTTAGGCCAAGGATTTTTAAAGTCTAACATTCATCAAAATAACCGGAAAGAGGTCCAGGTGTGGTGGCACATGCCTGTAATCCTAGCACTTTGAGAGGCTGAGGTGGGTAGATTTCCTGAGTTCAGGAGTTTGAGACCAGCCTGAGCAAGTGTGAGACCCCCATCTGTATAAATAGCCAGGTGCTGTGGCAGGCGCCTATATTCCCAGCTACTTGGGAGGCTGAGGAAAGAGGATAGCTTGAGCCTAAGAGTTTGAGGTTGCTATCAGTTATGACACCATGGCACTCTACCAAGAGCAACAAAGTGAGATTCTGTCTCAAAAAAAATAATAATAATCACCTAAAAGGTTTGTTAATATAGATCACTAGGACCCTCCTCCAGAGCATCTGATACTGTAGATCTGGGGTAGGGCCCCAAAATTTCCATTTCAAGCAAGTTCTCAGGTGATGTTGAAGCTGTTCTTCAGAGAATCATACTCTGAGAATACCTGACTTAGAATTTCCAGGGTGCTTAAAAAATATATAAAGCAAAGAAGGCCAAGAGAAACTACTAGCATTTTTACAAATAATATCATAAGTATTGTAAGTATGGCATATAGTTTATGCCATATAAGTGTTAGGTTCCTAGAAGAAAAGGCTTGAACCAGGCAAACACTTATTAAATAAGTATTATTCATCACAACTATGTATTAAGTACTATGTTAGGCTAACTAAATATTATATTACAGCAAGGTGGAACTCACATAAAGTAATAAACATTTAAATAAGGTAACATGTAAGATCCCACAATTTGAGATGCCCACTTTAGGCCAAATGAAATAAACATGTTAGAAATGGATGTTTGACACCAAACTCAGAGAATACACTGGCATTATTACTTATAACACAATAATGCCACTCTCCAGAACCAAGGCAAACTCTATATATTGTACTTACATAAGTTCATGGTACCCAAAGGCACTCAATAAAGCTAGTGCCTCCAGCCCATTGTAATGTGGCTAATACTAACTCAATGTCCTCAAGGACCCAGGTGGCGTAGAAGTTGTCCAAGGCCAAGGTTTGTTTAAATGTCAGCACTTAACATTCTTGTAAATAGATACCTCTATAGAACTTCCTCAATTCTGAAAAAGGTTCTGAAGAAAAGGAACACACCTGCTGGTTTTGTAGTGTATTCAACCGAGAATCAAGTTTCTTTTTTTCAATACATAAATCATTCATCTGATGAAGTTTTTTTGTGTGTTCTGTTGTCTTCCTCATCAGTTCCCATCGCACATGAGCAATCTTTTCCTACCAGGGCAGGAAGGTATAAAATAGATTAAGTGAATAAGTGAGGAGATAGAAAAAACTGAGTGTCGAGATTGGGTCAAAATCATCAGGCAAATGGAACAATGTGCACATACTGAAATACCATCAGAAGCCACTAGGAAGAGGCAGCCGGAAACAACTGCATTGGATCTGGTTTGATTAAAAGATAAGAGGAATGTAAGTATACTCAGTATATTTGTAGGTAGAAATAAAACAGACACAGACATTGCTCTTTGGTTGAGGAATGAAACTAATATACAGAGTGTTCGTTGGCACTCATTACTTGAAAGATAGCATGAGGATTTAAGTGACATACTTTCATATGCTGCTCTTTCCCCTATTTTGGCCCAGGATCCTCATGGTAGATGGCATAAATGGCCACACACCTGTATAACAGCTTTCTTTTGTTTTCTCCTGCCACCAACAAATTATTTTAGACTGCAAAGATTATCTTCAGTACTCCCCTGATAGGGACCAGTTCTATTAAGATCAACACAAATAATTTACTTCTTCAAAGTATAGTAGTAAATCTTGGATTAACAAAGATGATAATATAACACTGGGAATCTCTCTTCTTACCCCATCTGCTGATGGGATAAGACAGGAGAC
>CAUYON010027745.1:0-13287 GCA_963573935.1 Arctocebus calabarensis
CTGTCACCCTGGATAGAGTGCCGTAGCATCGCAGCTCCCTCCAATTCCTGGGCCCAAGCTAGTCTCCTGCCTCTGCCTCCCAAGTAGCTGGGACTACAGGCGCCCGCCACAACACCTGGCCATTTTTTGGTTGCAGCCGTCATTGTTGTTTGGCGGGCCAGGCTGGATTCGAACCCACCAGCTCAGGTGTATGTGTCTGGTGCCTTAGCCCATTGAGCCACAGGCGCCGAGCCTGCCCTGCTTTTCAATGACAGTCTTGTCCTTCATCCCAAACTTGCACTTAGGCTTGCCACTCAGGTAGCTCTTCATCACCAGCCAGCCTGACACATGGGCACTCAGCACCTGCTCCCGTGGGGACATGAACAGGTTCACACTTTCCAGCACATCCAGGAAGAGCTCAATCCTGCGATATTTGATCCCTGCCAGCCCATCTGCCCAGTCACCTAGCAGGTGATCTGGGGCTGCTCTGCTGGGTGATGAAGGTTTTCAGTGAGCCTGTCTCAGAGTTCTGTGGGTAGCCAAAGTCCAAGATCTCATCCAGCAGCTCATATAAGAGCACAAACTTGTTCTTGATGTTTTCCTCGCGGATCTTGCCCAAGTAGGCAGCCATTATGTCACACATCTTACAGAGGAATCTGAAGACCATGGCTGCATTAAAATTTTGCTTGGTGAATGCCGCCAGCCAGAGGCTGGACTACCAAGGAGGGTGAATTGCCTCAGCTCACAGGTCTGAGACCCACCTGAGGAAGAGCAAGACCTCGCGTCTAAAAATAGCCAGGCGTTGTTGCAGACACTTGTAGTCCCAGCTCCTTGGGAGGCTGAGGCAAGAGAATCCCTTAAGCCCAAGAGTTTGAAGTTGCTATGAGCTGTGACGCCACAGCACTCTACCGAGGGCGACAAAATGAAACTCTGTCCTTAAAAAAAAGGTAATAATAAAGAAAAAAGCTGGTGTGAGCATTGTTGGTGACAGGGCTGTGCATCTACTGCTGGACATGAATAACATTGACCTGAAAGGTATCCAGTGCATTTCTCCCAATGTCATCTCGGTAGACCAGGAGATGATTATCTCCCCCTTGTGATTATAGATGAATAAGCCTCCAATCGTGGCAGCAGTTCAGTCTCTGAGGCCCAAGGTTCTGAGAAGAGACCTGGCATCCAGGGCCATTCTCCAGATCTCAAGATGTCCGCCCACCCCCAGCTCACCTGCCTTCTGCCTCAGCCCTTAAACTTTATTCTTTAAAAAAAAAATTGTTGGCTCGGTGCCTGTGGCTCAAGCAGCTAAGGCGCCAGCCACGTACACCTCAGCTGGTGGGTTCGAATCCAGCCAGGGTCTACCAAACAACAATGCCAGCTACAACCAAAAAAATGGCCGGTCGTTGTGGGGGGCGCCTGTAGTCCCAGCTACTTGGGAGGCAGAGGCAGGAGACTTGCTTGAGCCCAAGAGTTGGAGGTTGCTGTGAGCTGTGATGCCACAGCACTCTATCCAGGGTGACAGCTTGAGGATCTGTCTCAAAAAAAATAAAATAAAATAAATTGTTGGGTGGCGCCTGTGGCTCATTGAGTAGGGTACCGGCCCCATATACCAAAGGTGTCAGGTTCAAATCCGGCCTTGGCTGAACTGCAAAAACCGAAAAATAGCCGGGCATTGTGACGGGCACCTGTAGTTCCAACTACTCAGGAGGCTGAGGCAAGAGAATTACCTAAGCCCAGGAGTTGGAGGTTGCTATGAGCTGTGTGATGCCACGGCACTCTACCAAAGGTGATAAAGTAAGCCTTGTCTCTTCAAAAAAAAAAAAAAAATTGTTGTTGTTTTTGTGATAGTTACTTTTTTGCCCTGAGTAGAATGCCATGGCATCATACCACACAGCAACCTCAAACTCTTGCGTTCAAGCAATCCTCTTGCTTCAGCCTCCCAAGCAGCTGGGACTACAGGCGCCAGCCACAATAGCTGGCTATTTTTAGAGAGGAGGTCTCTCTCTGTTGCCCAGGCTGGTCTCCAACTCCTAAGCTCAGGCAACCCACCTGCCTCAGCCTTCCAGAGTGCTAGGATTACAGACTGAGCCGCTGGCCCCACCTTCAGGAGCAGTTTTTCAGATAGACTGAAGTTGTTCAAAAAGTCAAACAAAAATCTCTTTTCAAACTGCTAACCAAAAGCAGTTGTCAAGTCTTCCCAATAGCAGAGATTTTAAATTGTGAAGCAAAGCTCATTAAAAACAAATCATGCCTGTAATCCTAGCACTGTGGGAGGTTGAGGAGGGAGAATTGCTTGAGTTCAGGAGTCGGAGACTTGGCCGAGCAAGAGTGGGACCCCAACTCCTGAAAAAAATGGAAAAACCCAGGAGGGTGCAGCGATGAGCACCTGTAATCCCAGCGGCTTCCAGAGGCTGAAGCAGTGGGATGCCCACAGGTTGCAGTCAGCTACCAGGCCACTGCACTCTACTCAGGGCATAGGGTGGGCCTCTGCCTCATCAACAACCAAAAAAAAAAACAAAGAAATAAAAACAAATCAGGCCACACAAACAGCATTTCCGTTTTTGAGAAAGTTCCCAGACTTGTGGATAAAGGGAATGTAGAGGGAAAGAATCCCGGGAATCTTGAGTACCTCCCAGCAAGGTTGGGCAAATTCCCCAGGGGCTGAACAAAGGCACCTAATTAGCACGAAAGAATGGACCATTTGTGTTCACCTGGGAGGAGGTCTCCAGCGGTGAACACAGGGGAGGAAGAAGAGAAAGCTTATCCAGGTTTGCAACTAACCAAATACTGGGAGGGTCAACTAACCCACTGGTTCGAAATTTATCAACATTAATCCAGATCTGTGTGAGATGAGAATGGCGAGTTAACAGACCCATTTACTAGCTCACAACTGAGAAAATGTCCTCATCTTCTCTTAGCCTGTGTTCTCCTCTGTCTAAGGGAGGAATAATCCTGACCTTTGGGCTGGGCTAAACGAGATACTCTTAAAGGAAAAAAGCAAATACATTCACAATGTGTTTATATTGTTACTGAAGGTGATAAATTTTAGTGTTAAATACATACACTGTATTTATGTATGTATGGTATATTGTATCCATTTTTGAATAGAGTTGTTCCTCCCTATATGAGGGTTCTGCACCCACAGATTCAACCGACCTCCAACAGAAAATATGTGGCTGAAAAGGAAGTCAATAAAATACAATAAGAAAAATACAATTTTTTAAAATGTAGCATAACAACTATTTACACAGCATGTACATTGTATTTAGTATCTAAATACAGGTAATCTAGAGATGATTTAAAGTAGACAGAAGGGCTCGGCGCCTGTGGCTCAGCGGGCTAAGGCGCCAGCCACGTACACCTGAGCTGGCTGGTTCGAATCCAGCCCGGGCCTGCCAAACAACAATGACGGCTGCAACCAAAACAAAAATGGCCCGGCGTTGTGGTGGGCACCTGCAGTCCCAGCTACTTGGGAGGCGGAGGCAGGAGACTCGCTTGAGCCCAGGAAATGGAGGTTGCTGCGAGCTGTGATGTCAGAGCACTCTATCCAGGGTGACAGCTTGAGGCTCTGCCTCAAAAAAAACAAACAAACAAAAAAAAAAAAAGTAGACAGAAGGATGTAGGTTACAGTCCCTATGTAAATCAGGGACTTGAACATCCTCAGCTAATACTCTTCATTGTAAAAAGTACATTTCCTTCACAAGAATTTCAACAGAGCTAACAAGCTAGGCAATATTCACAGAAATACTACTCAGACCTAGGAAAGATACAGCTAGTAAAAGGACACAAACCTGACATTTATTTTATTTTTTTATTTTTTTTCTACGAATTTTTTTTTTTTTTTTTGTAAAGATAAGTCTTACTTTATAGCCCTCGGTATAGTGCCTTGGTGTCACACAGCTCACAGCAGCTTCCAACTCTTGGGCTTAGGTGATTCTCTTGCCTCAGCCTCCCGAGTAGCTGGGACTACAGGCGCCCGTCACAACACCCGGCTATTTTTTTGTCTTGCAGTTTGGCCGAGGCCGGGTTTGAACCAGGACCTTAGGTATATGGGGCCAGCGCCCTACTCGATGAGCCACAGGCTGCCCCAAACCTGAAATTTATACATCACCTTCTAAACTAGGTGCCTATGCAGAACCGTGACTAAAATTGTTAAGCATCTCAAAAAAAAAAAAAAAATCTTAAGATAAATTATTGGAAAAACAGGAAATATCTGACCTGGTTAATTAGAAGGACCACTCTGTAGCCTGGAAGTGTCTGAAGAGTTGTCTTTGTTGTCCCAGAAATGGTTAAAAAAAAAAAAACCCAAAAGCCACAGGGTCAGATTTCATCTTAATGTTAGGAAGTCTCTCCTCATCCTTATCCCACACCCTCTCCAAAAATAACAAACAAAAATTTGAACTCCTGCCATTTATGCAAAGCTCAAGTTATTTGATATTTTTTGGAGACTGGACTGGAGGACTTCTAAGTTCTCTTTCAACGCAGAGTCTGTGACTGTGCTTTAAGGCCAGTAGCCAAAGGAGAAAGAGGACCAATGCTCAGCACTACAACATTAACAATATCTGGTCCATAAATAAGGGTTGCGTGAATAAAAACAAGGAGTGAAGAGGCCACTGGGTTTGGCCTAAGAGATCCACTGTTCACCTTCACAAGAAGCGTGTCAGGGGACCAGGCGAGGTGGTTCATGCCTGGATTGCCTGAGCTCACAAGTTGCAGACCAGCCTGAGGCAGATACAAGACCTCAGCTCTTTTAAAAAAAAAAAAAAAAGGGAAAGAAAGAAGAGTGTCAGAGAAAGAAGTCAGACAGCCAGGTTAGAGTCAAGGGGGGACAGGAGATCCTGGCTAAATATGCTAAGCTAAAAAACAATATGTTAAAATATAAAAAATGTTTCCCCCTTGACAGTATCTACTGGACAAAAGCTGTCTTAATAGAAAACCAAGCTAAGATGAAAACAAAAAGTTGGCCTGGCATGAAGGCTCACGCCTGAATTCCTAGCACCCTGGGAAGCTGAGGCAGGTGGATTGTCTGAGTTCAAGAGTTTAGTCCACCCTGAGCAAGAGCAAGGCCTAAAAATAGAAAAACTAAGGCAAGAGCATCTCCTGAGCCCAAAAGTTTGAGGATGGGGTGAGCTATCACGATGCCTTCGCACTCTACCCAGGGCCACAGAGTGAGATTATGCCTCAAAAACAAACAAACAAACAAAAAAAGCTGAAAACAAAAAGTACACAAATGTTTTGCCCTCAAATTGTTCTTTGAAAACAATTATCCATAAGTGAAAAATAAACTTTATTATATTTGAAGAGTGTTCCTTTCAGAGTGCATGCAGCAACCGTCAATGTACCTTTAGAAAGCTTATGTTGTACCTGATATTGATTCTATTTAGATTATAGGCACATCATTAGTAAATTGCCTCCAATTTTGAAATTGGGTAGATTTTGTAACAGACTAGCTCTATGCCATAAAATTTTTATTTATTTATTTATTTTTTTGTAGAGACAGAGTCTCACTTTATCACCCTCGGTAGAGTACCGTGGCGTCACACAGCTCACAGCAACCTCCAACGCCTGGGCTTAGGCAATTCTCTTGCCTCAGCCTCCAGAGTAGCTGAGACTACAGGCGCCCGCCACAACACCTGGCTATTTTTCTGTTTTGCAGTTCAGCCAAGGCCGGGTTTGAACACACCACCTTCGGTATATGGGGCCGGCGCCCTACTTGCTAAGGCACAGGCGCCGCCTTTTTTATTTTTTTAAAGACAGGGTCTCACTCTACTGCCTGGGCTAGAGTGCACTGGCATCACTGTAACTTACTGTAACCTCAAACTCCCAAGCCAAAGTAATCCTCTTGCCTCAGCCTCCCAGCTGGGGCTAAAGGTGCATACCACCATATTCAGCTGATTTTTCTTTTTTTTTTTTTTTTTTTGAGACAGAGCCTCAAGCTGTCACCCTGGATAGAGTGCCTTGGCATTGCCCCTCACAGCAACCTCCAATTCCTGGGCTCAAGCGAGTCTCCTGCCTCCGCCTTCCAAGTAGCTGGGACCACAGGTGCCCGCCACAACGCCCGGCCGTTTTTTGGTTGCAGCCGTCGTCGTTGTTTGGCGGGCCCAGGGGCTGGATTCGAACCTGCCAGCTTAGGTGTACGTGGCTGGCGCCTTAGCTCGTTGAGCCACAGGCGCCGAGCCTGATTTTTCTATTTTTAACAGACACAGGGTCTCATTATTTTGCTCAGGCTAGTCTCAAAACTCCTAGACTCAAGGTTTCCTCCTGTCTCCTGCTCCTAAAATGCTAGGATTACAGGCATAAGCTACCATGCCTGGCCAGAAATTGCATTTCAAATAAGCTCTCCATAGGCTATTTAAGTGCTCCATGTATTTTGAGAATGACTGTCTACAATGAAGGTGCAATCTAAGAAGAACACTAATCTTGCAGGTTCCTGTCTAGAAACCCAGATTTTTTTTTTTTTTTTTTTTTGAGAGAGAGTCTCATTATGTCACCCTGGGTAGAGCACGTGGCGTCACACCTTATAGCAACCTCAAACTCCTGGGCTTAAGCGATTCTCTTGCCTCAGCCTTCCAAGAAGCTGGGACTACAAGTGCCTGCCACAATGCCTGGCTATTTTTTTGTTGTAGGTGTTCAGCTGGCCTGGGCCGGGTTCGAACCCGCCACCCTCGGAGTATGTGGCTGGAGCTGTAACCACTGTGCTACAATCGCCAAGCCAAAACCCAGATCTTTATACAGTAGGCACCTGCTGTTCAGGACTCAGTTCAAATGTGAACTCCTTACAGATATCTGCACAGTTGCTCACTCCATCACCAAATTTGTTTTATTTTCAGAGCATAATTTCCCCTCATAACTAAATTTTTTTTTCTTTCTTTTTTAGTGCCACCATCTCTACCCCATCTGGAATGCCAGCTCCACAAGCACTGAGATGTCTTGACTATGACCTAGCCCTGGTCTGTGGAACAAAGTGATAGTCAATCAGCACTTGATCAATAAAACCAACAGTCCACACTGGAGTTGGGATTTCAATCTAGCAATGAATGGCTTGAAGTTCTGCATACAATTAACACTCAGTAAAATGTATTCTTTTCCAAGTTCAGCTCAGCAAAAGTAGTTAAGTGCTTAGAATGTGAGAGAAAGGCAGAGGCTGGAGTACAAACAGTATCAGCATCACTAGGGAGCTTGTCAGAAAGGCAAAATCAGGCTCAGCACCTGTGGCTCAAGCGGCTAAGACACCAGCCACATACACCTGAGCTGGCGGGTTCGAATACAGCCCAGTCCACCAAACAACAATGATGGCTGCAACCAAAAACTAGCCGGGCGTTGTGGCGGGTACCTGTAGTCCCAGCTACTTGGGAGGCAGAGGCAGAAGACGTGCTTGAGCCCAGGAGTTGGAGGTTGATGTAAGCTGTGATGCCACAGCACTCTACCCAGGGTGACAGCTTGAGGCTCTGTCTCCAAAAAAAAAAAAAGAAAAAGAAAGGCAGAATCAGCTAGATAGTAGCTCTCATGTCTATAGTCCTAACACTACAGGAGGCTTAGGTGAGAGTATTGCTTTAGGTCGGGAGTTCAAGACCAGCCTGAGCAAGAGCAAAACCCCATCTTTACTAAAAATAGAATAATTAGGGTAGTGTCTGTCACTCTGTGAGTAGGGCGTCGGCCCCATGGTGGCAGGTTCGAAACTGGCCCCGGCAAAGTGCAACAAAAAATAGTTGGGCGTTGTGGCGGGCACCAGTAGTCCCAGCTACTCAGGAGGCTGAGGCAAGAGAATCACATTAAGACCAGCAGCTGGAGGTTGCTGTGAGCTGTGACGCCACAGCACTCTACCGAGGGTGACAAAGTGAGACTCTGTCTCTAAAATAAATAAATAATAAATAAATAAAGATAGAAAAATTAGCTGGGTGTTGTGGCAGGTGCCTATAGTTCCAGTTACTCAGGAGGCTGAGGCAGGAGGATGGCTTGAACCCAGGAGTTTGAGGTTGCTGTCAGCTATGACCACACCATTACACTCTAACTGGGGTGACAAAGCCAGATTCTGTCTCAAAAAGGAAAGAGAGAAAAGCAGAATCCCAGCCCTTACCCCTGACCCATGAACTGGAATCTGTTATTTTAACAAGATCCTAGGTGATTCATACCACAATCAAGATTGGAAGCACTGGTAAGAATGGAAAAGCAAGTACCCAATGTACTCAATAATGAGACAAACTAATACACACAACACTAGAGAAAAATTCAGTTCAATTCAAGTTGGGGGAAGTGGGAGAAGAAAAGGTTTGGGGGGCTGGTGTGCTCCCAGCTAATGGCTACAAAATAAGGGCATATGGCACACTTCCCGGACACAGGATACAACTACAACAGAAATTTACCTAACAAATGCAAACCTTGTAACCTAATCATTCATACCCTCACTTTAATCTGGAAAAAAAAAGATTGGAACCACTGGGTTACAGGACAGTGTAAGGCTAGAGACTAAAACAAAAGCCATAACAAAAATCTGGGGGAGGTTTTGTTTGTTTGTTTGTTTGTTTGTTTTAGACAGAGCCTCAAACTGTCACCCTGGGTAGAGTGTTGTGGCATCACAACTCACAGCAACCTCCGATTCTCCTGCCTCTGCTTCCCAAGTAGCTGGGACTACAGGCACCCACCACAACACCTGGCTATTTTTGGGGTTACAGCCATCATTGTTGTTTGGCAGGCCCGGACTGGATTCAAACCCACAAGCTCAGGTGTATGTGGCTGGCGCCTTAGCCACTTGAGCCACAGGCACTGAGCCTTGTTTGTTTGTTTTTGAGACAGCCTCTCAAGCTGTCCTGGTGTAATAGCTCATAGCAACCTCCAACTCTCGGGCTTAAATGATCCTCTTGCTTCAGTTTTTCTATTTTTAGAGACAGGGTCTTGCTTTTTGTTCAAACTGGTCTCAAACCCATGAGCTCAAGTTATCCACCTGCCTTGGCCTGCTGGACTGCTAGAATTATAGGCATGAACCACCTGGCCTGGCCATAGTCTTTTTAATTTCCACAAATAGTAATTTGGATGAAAAAAGCCTACTAAATATTCTAATCAAGTTGTAAAATGCAACTGAAGAAAACTTCTAGGAGGATATTGTGGCTCATGCCAGAGATGGAGGCAAGAGGATTGCTTGAGGATGGGTTAGAGACCAGCCTGAGCAATAGCAAGACAAAAAGTAGAAAAAAGGGTGGCGCCTGTGGATCAAGGAGTAGGGCACTGGTCCCACATACCAGGGGTGGCGGTTCAAGCCTGGCCCCAGCCAAAACTACAAAAAAAAATAAATAAATAAAAAGAGTGGTGGCCCACACCTATAGTCCCAACTACTGGGGAGGCCAGGGCAAGAGGATTACTTGAGTCCAGAAGTTGAGTTTCTGGTGAGCTATGATCAAGTCACTGCACTTTCTCTGTAGGTTCCCAAGATGGTGAAAGATTTATCAGTTCATTGATGTGATCAAGAATAATCTTATCATGGCTCTGGTGCCTGTGGCTCAATGGGCTAAGGTGCCAGCCACATACACCTGGGCTGGCGGGTTCGAATCCAACCTGGGCCCGCCAAACAATAATGACGGCTGCAACCTAAAAATGGCCAGGCGTTGTGGTGGGCGCCTGTAGTCCCTGCTATTCGGGAGGCGGGGGCAGGAGACTCGCTTAAGCCCAGGAATTGAAGGTTGCTGTGAGCTGTGATGTCACAGTACTCTATCCAGAGTGACAGCTTGAGGCTCTGTCTCAAAAAAAAAAAAAATAGCAATAATAATAATATCATTTTGAAAAGGCAGCAATTTCATATTATCTTTAGAAGAAAACAAGAGGAATTTTACCACATTAAGCAAGAGTCAGGAAAATTTATACCAGGCCATAGGGATGGCTGGTCGATAGGGAAATCCAGAAATAATTCCCCAAATCTGGTTATGGAGCTGGAACATCAAGGATGGCTGCTTCTGCTATACCTTCCCTGATTAGCTGATGTAGTTTGTAAGCCAACCCATCTGTAACATGTTCGCCCCATAAGCATTTACTCATGTTTAAAATGTAGTTCTAATATGATCTGCCCTTTAGTATTGTTGGGATAAAAAATACAAAATGCTTTTAGCACAGTGCCTCACACACAGGAGGCAATGTCCATTAGTTATGCAAATAGCTTGGAAGTTGCAGAAATGTAGAGAATCTGTAACTTCCTATCCTCCTCTCCATCACCTAACAAAGGAGGCAATTAATAAATGCAAAACTACAAGAGAAAAAGGTTACTTTGAGGAGAAATCTATTCTTGTGGCCCCAGGATTTAACATGTCTATTTAAAAGCTCTAGTAAATTGGCTCGGCGCCAGTAGCTCCAGCGGCAAAGGCACCGGCCACATACACCAGAGCAGGCTGGTTGAAATCCTGCCAAAACAACAATGACAACTACAACCAAAAAATAGCAGGGCGTTGTGGCGGACGCCTGTGGTCCCAGCTACTTGGGAGGCTGAGGCAAGAGAATCGCTTGAACCCTGGAGTTGGAGATTGCTGTGAGCTGTGACGGTACGGTACTCTACCCAGGGCTCCAGCTTGAGTCTCTTGTCTCAAACAACAACAAAAAAAACTCTACTAAATAATGAAGATTCGTTTGTACAGTGCAAAACAACTATTGTTACACTTGGGAATTCATACCTTGAGAACTTACCTCCTAGAACGAACTAGTTTTCAATCACAAGAACCACCGGAAGTGTTTTAAAGGGAAGCGTTTCTGTTTTCCAGGGATCCCAATAATGCACCTGTTGTGCGTAAGGGCTACACACTAGCGTGCCTGGAAAGCTGCTTCCTCCCCACCTGGGTAGCTCCCCAAGTGGGCAGTGTGCCCAGCTGGCCCCAGGTCCAGCCTGAGAAAGCTGCGCCTTTCACTCGGACTCAGTCGCTTCACGGAGGACCCGAGGGGCTCGTAGGAGCTCCCAGCCCCGAAGTGCAGAGGCCATTTTGCCTGTCATCCCCGAGTCCCCTGCATCCTTGCCCCGGCTCAGGCAAAGTGCCGGCCGGCTGCGCGCGTGGGGCTGGCGGGCCGCGGAGCTCTAAATCACCGCGGCCGGCCGGCTGCGGGTCCCAGCGTCCGTGCCCCCCCGCAAGCCGAGCCAGCGGAGCTGGCACCGCCCGGAGGCAGGTCCGCCCACCTGGCGGCAGCCTTTTGCTCACGGGTAAGAATCCCAAGCATGAGCACCTTCCCTCGAAGTCCTGCCTCGCCCGAAATCAGCCCCCCGCACCCCAGCTTAAATCGACCCGCGTTCACACAGCTCCCACTAGATGTATTCAAAAGAGCCAGTATGGCCCACTCCGGAACTCTAGGAATACTTCGCAGATTAAATCTGGGCACCCCTTCTCCCCGGGATACTCTGGGTGGTAGAGGCGGAAATGATGGGGTTCCCCCGGGGTCTAAGCCTCCCCGGCCAGGGAGCGGCCCCTGAACCTAAGACCCCCGAGGAGCCCGGCGCCGCGGTCCTCCCGTTGAGGACCCCCAGAACTGCAGCCCAGAGCTGACAGCAAGATTCTGCTCCCATGAAAGCGAGAAGTTGTCGGCGCCGCCTGGCCACTGGTAGCTTTTAAGCGTTTCCGCGGAACAAAGCCGGTCGGCGGCTCCAAGTCGCCCCTCTCTCTAGGAGGCAGCCTCGCGAGTTACCTGGCGCTGCCTCTCGGGTTCCCTCGAGCTCCGGCCCAGCGGCGAAACTGCCACCGAAACCAGCGCCGGGCGTCCTCCCCGCGCGCCTCCCCCATCGGCCAGAGGCGCCGCGGTCCCCCCGCAGGGACTCCCGGGCTACCATGCGCCCCTGGCGCCGCGCCCGACTCGCACCCACTCACCGCAGCTGGGCCGACCCCCCTGGGGCCGAAGGAGCCAAGCAGCGCGCTCACCTGGCGGGCGCACCTGACGCCGCCAACTCGTAGGCTGAGACCGGGTTGGGGACTCAGCCCTCCCCCTCCTTCTCCTACTCCTGCCCCCCCCTCCCCGGCAGCCCTGCCCCCAGGCATGCGCACCACCGCCAGGCCCGGTGGAGGGGTGCGGGAGGCCGGCGTCCCCGGGCTGGCGAGTCCCACCTGCTGCTCCCGGGTCTGCTCCTCGGCGCCCTGGCTCGCTCCTCCTGCCGCCCGCGCCTGAGGAAGCAGGGAGGGGAAAGAGGGCTCAGCGAGAAGGTGCGGTGTGGCCGGCCTCCTTCCTTAGTGACCCATTCACCTGAAACTCAGAAGGGAGGGAGGAGGGGGCAGGGAGCGGCGGAGGAGGAGGCGGGAGGACTCAACCCTTCTCCGCACACCCTTCAGCGCGATTGTTAAAGGAACAGCGCTGCGTTCCCGCCCGAGGTTGAGGGGAGTCGGGGTTAAGTGGGGCACGCAGAGGCTGAGGGTGGTCCCGCACCCTCTTGATTCGCGCTGCGAGCTCTGCCTGCTTGGGTGGAACTGGGGAGTGTTTGAGAGGCGGGGTGAGGTCTGGAGGGGCTGTTTTCCTCCTGGAAGAGGTTCCCAAGGAGCTCAGAACAGGACACGTTCCGGCTCCTAAAATTTGATTAAACTTTTATTGGAAAGTATCCACATGTGTTGCTTCAGTGAACGACTCCTGGAAAAATTTCAGGTCAAGTCTTTCGTAAGTCTTGGAGCTGTTTCTAAATCTCTGGATGGTTAAAATGAAGGTGAACTTCTGTAGATACTGGCGTCAGTCACTTCGCCATCCGGCAAGATAAGGTGTGCGGTGCAGCTTAGCACGACGTCAGCGGCCTCTCCTCCCCACCGCCCCAAATGTAACTGTAGTACGAGCGAGAGTCTGCTCGGTTAGGATTTAAACTATTTTAATATTCTCTCAAAAAACAAACAAACAAAAACCCTTCTGGTTGCTGTCTAGTATGGCTTGATCTGGATGCACTTTGTACTCTTCACGGTCTACATTAACATTGTGTACGCTTTTATGTGTGTATCTCAATTTTTTTTTTTTTTTTTGAGACAGAGCCTCAAGCTGTCACCCTGGATAGAGTGCTGTGACAGCACAGCTCACAGCAACCTCCAATTCCTGGGCTCAAGCGAGCCTCTTGCCTCCGCCTCCCAAGTAGCTGGGACCACAGGCGCCTGGCCATTTTTTGGTTGCAGCCGTCGTTGTTGTTTGGCGGGCCCGTGCTGGATTCGAACCCGCCAGCTCAGGTGTACGTGGCTGGTGCCTTAGCCCGTTGAGCCTGTATCTCAATTTTTTTATTTTCAGTTTTTTACAAATCGTACTCCAGGATGTGACAATTTTAGTTGGAATTCAGCTATCTGCATTAAGGCTTAACTTTAGATTTCTAAAACCCTGTTTCCCTTTGTGTTC
>CAUYON010027747.1:0-12421 GCA_963573935.1 Arctocebus calabarensis
AAAAAAAAAAAAAAAAAGAAAGAAATAGAAACAAAAGAAATCTATTCTATCTTATCTTAGCTATCTTAATTATTTGAGAATGAAAATTGTCTGCACATGGCTCAGCACCCATAGCTCAGTGAGTAAGGGTGCCAGCCACATACACCGAGGGTGGCGGTTTCGAGCCTGGCCTGGGCCTGCTAAACAACAATGACAACTGCAACAAAAGACAGCTGGGCATTGTGGCAGGTGCCTGTAGTCCCAGCTACTTGGGAGGCTGAAGCATGAGAATTGCTGTAGCCCAAGAGTTGGAGGTTCCCGTGAGCTGTGACACCACAGCACTATACTAAGGGCGACACAGTAAGACTCTGTTTCAAAAAAAGAACGAAAATTGTCTACACAACTCATCTTCATCAACAAACCCCATTACCACTAGGGTGAATATCAGCACCAGCACTTTACAGATTTCTGCTAATAACATTCAAGTATTCACCACTTATTAGAGATAGCCATTTACCAATAGGCATGTCAGACCCCATTCTCTAACCACTCCTGTGTGACCTTGGAGTGGTTAGAGAATGGGGTCTCAGTTTTTTTTTTTTTTTTTGAGACAGAGCCTCAAACTGTCACCCTGGATAGAGTGCCGTGGCATTGCAGCTCACAGCAACCTCCAATTCCTGGGCTCAAGCGAGTCTCCTGCCTCCGCCTCCCAAGTAGCTGGGACTACAGGCGCCTGCCACAACGCCCGGCCATTTTTTGGTTGCATCCGTCATTGTTGTTTGGCTGGCCCAGGCTGGATTCGAACCCGCCAGCTCAGGTGTATGTGGCTGGCGCCTTAGCTCGTTGAGCCACAAGCGCCGAGCCGTGTATGTGTCTTAATACATTGGCTTTTACTTACCAGCATTAGTGGTCATTGTCATAGTACCCTAAGTGAAAGGTAGAAAATTGAAAGCAGATGAGCTTTTAAAAAGGTAATCTTCCCAGGTTTTTTTCAACTTAAGTTCAGAATTGCTCTTTTTATCCACTGATGCTATTGAATACTAAGGATATAAGTTTATTAATAAGACATGTAAAATCATTGCATATGTTACCTTCCTGTAAGTAGTAAAACATCTTGTTTTTTCAAAAGTCAGGAAGTTCACTTGAATCCAAAAGTTTGAGGCCGACGTGAGTCACTGCATTTCTAGCTGGGGCAACAGAGCGAGACTGTTTTTTAAAAAAAAGTTTGAGAAGTTACAGCCTAGTGTTTTTCTCTTCTAAGTTCTATAGTTTAGATTGAAGCAACCAATTTGGAAGTGACAATAGGTAAAGTATGACAGACTAAAGGTAACAGACTGAAAGAAGAGATAAAAAATAATGAAAGCAAGCAAAAGAAATAGAAGTCTAACGTTTGGGAGACTTCTCAATCAATCCTGAAGATAACCACACTCAGTGAAAATACACTTTCAAGAAAAATGCATTTCATTTATACTAATTAGACATAAAAATACACTGGAAATATTTATTATTACTTTCAATTTTGATGTTTAACAGTGATACTTTAATGTATGAAAGTGTCATACTTAACAAGGAAATTTAAGCATCATTCATGCTTAACAGGAAAATTTGGATTGAATGAGTCATACATGTAATATGCTTAGCATAGCACCTAGCTGTATTACTTTTTGATAAAAGTCATTCTGACAGGTATAAGATAGTATCTGATAATGACATTGATTTACATTTCCCTGATGATAAAAACCTGATACTTTTGGCTTGGCACCCTTGCACAGTGGTTATGGCACCAGCCACATACACCCAGGCTGGTGGGTTTGAACTGGCTAGGGCCAGCTAAAACAACAATGACAACTGCAACAAAGAATAGCAGGGCATTGTGGCAGGCGCCTGTAGTCCCGGGTACTTAGGAGGCGGAGACAATAGTATCACTTAAGCCCAGGAGTTGGAGGTTGCCGTGAGCTGTGACACCGTGATACTCTAACCAGGATGACAGAGTGAGACTCTGTCTCAATAACAAAAAAAGAAACCTGGACTTTGCAGTGAGCTATAGTCAGACCACTGTATTCCAGACTGGACAGCCATAAGACCTTGTTTCTGAAAACAAATAAAAAAAATTCATGTTCTTCATTTTTTTCCCTGTACTATTTTCTCTCGCACCTTACAGTCTTCTCTGAAGATTTACAATGAAAATTTGTTTTCTAAAGTTTAGGGGAAGAACCTTGGAATTGTTAATTTTATTCATAATCTTTCCACTTTTAACTCTAAGAAGTCAGTTGCCAACTACAACACCTTCTGAAAATGTGAAATCCAAAGTACTCCCAAAATCTAAAACTTTCTGAGTGCCAACATGATACTCAAAGGAAATGTTCATTGGAACATTTGGATTTTAGATCTTTAGATTTGTAATGCTGAACCTGTAAGTGTTGCCACAAAATCAGAAAGTCAAAACACCTTTTTTTAAATTCTAAACATATCAGATAAGGGATACTTAACCTGTACTAGAAAATAACTTTTAAATTGGTTTGAACAAAGGAAGTATTTTCTATTTTATAGACCTCCGTGAGTGAAAGTCTTCAGAGAGAAGCTGCTAAGAAACAGGCCATGAAACAGGTAAGATGGAAGAGTGAGATAAGTGCATTTAGTGAAGTGTGTGTTTTGGCTCACATTTTTAAGTATCCGTTTTCATCTTTGTACTTGACACTAAAACAGAGTAGGTATATATAATGAGATAATTTTATCTTGACCATTGTTTTTTAAAAATGTGTAAGAACATTTCTTGATTTTATATAAATTGCAGGTTTCCTGTATAAATTTTAAAGGTAAAAGACAATGAAGATTTAACTCCTTATTGCTGTGCTATAGAGTAACCCAGTCCTGTATTCAGCCTAGTAATGATTGATGAGCAGATTATTATTTGTTTATTAAGTTCCTGCTGATGAGCCTGCTTGCCCAAAAATGATCTATTCATAACCAAAGTGATTTCATGATTTTATGATTATTTGAAATTAATCTATCAGGAAAAGGGAATAGTAGGAGAGCATCGATACTGTTCCCATCTCATAGAATTACTGTAAGAATTAAGATAATTCTTGGCGGTGACTGTGGCTCAGTGAGTAGGGCACCAGCCCCATATACCGAGGGTGGTGGGTTTGAATACGGCCCTGGCCAAACTGCAACAACAACAACAACAACAAAAAAAATAGCCAGGCATTGTGGCAGATGCCTGTAGTCCCAGCTACTTGGGAGGCTGAGGCAAGAGAATCACCTAAGCCCAAGAGCTGGAGGTTGCTGTGAGCTGTGTCGCCATGGCACTCTGCCGACAGCGACTAAATGAGACTATGTCTCAAAAATAATAATTCTTAAAAAGTAGTTGTAATAACTTCTGGCACACTGGAACTGCTTAATAAACATCCTTATACAGGTTTCCAGTTAGACAAGGGAGGAATAAGATGAAAAATTCTAAGGAAAATGTGAAGAATAAAGAATTAAAATGGAGGGCAGCTCCTGTAGCTCATCGTATAGGGTGCCTGCCCCATATACCAAAGGTGGCAGGTTCAAACCCAGCCTTGCCCAAACTGCAAAACAGAAAAATAGCCGGGCATTGTGGCGGGCGCCTTTAGTCCCAGCTTCTCAGGAGGCTGAGGCAAGAGAATCGCCTAAACCCAGGAGTTGGAGAATGCTGTGAGCTGTGTGACACCACAGCACTCTACCGAGGGTGATAAAGTGAGACTCTGTCTCTACAGAAAAAAAAAAAAAAGAATTAAAATGGAAAAGAAAAGTACCTTGCTATTGTTTAATTTCATTATGCTCTAAGAGCGTGTCTAAGATACTTGATGTACAAGTAGAAAACGGTAAACCTTCAGGCCCAGTTTTCTTATCAGTTGTGTGATCCTAAGGGGCAGTTTATCCTTTTTGAGTTTTATATTTCTTAATCAGGACTTTGTCCAAGTTTGTGTGAATTTTATAAGACAAATTTATGTAAAAAGCTAGGGAATACTAAGGTGCTAACAAGTCTATTATTAAAAATTACCTACTATTTTCCTTTCTTAATTTTTAAAAATCTATTAAAATATCATATTCGAGGGACCTTCAGATAGCTGTGTTTTGTCAGGTGCAATAAAAACAATTAAAACCCAAATCATCAAGAAAGTCTGTGCCCCTGGCTTTTATCTGTGGTGATACGAAAATTACATATGGATTTTTTTGTTGTTGTTGTTCATTAGCTTTTATTAGTGTTTATGTATTTAATTTGTGGCCCAAGGCAACTTTCCTTTTTTCTGTGTGGCACGGGGAACCAAAAGGTTAGACACCCCTGCAGATGTTTTAAGTTTAAGCCATTTAATTATCATAGCAGCATGGTAATAGATGTAATTATTATTCTCACATTTTATTTATTTATTTATTCATTGATTTAATTTATTTTTTGAGCAGAGCTCTGTTGCCCAGACTAGAGTGCTGAGGCATCAGCCTAGCTCACAGAACCTCAAACTCCTGGGTTCAAGTAGTCTTTCTGCCCCAGCTTCCTAAGTAGCTTGGACTACAGGCATCTACCAGAATGTACGGCTAATTTTTCTGTTTTTAGTAGAGATGGAGGCTCACTGTTGCTCAGACTGGTCTCCTGAGCTCAAGCAATCCTTCCTTCTTAGCTTCCCAGAATGCTAGATTATAGATGTGAGCCACTGCACTTGGCCTGATCTCTCTTTTTTGGATGAGGAAAATTAAGGCATAAAAAGATTTAAAGGGGCAGTGCCTGTGGCTCAAAGGAGTAGGGCACCAGTCCCCATATACCGGAGGTGACTGGTTCAAGTCTGGCCACAGCCAAAAACTGCAAAAAAAAACCAAAAAAGATTTAAAGAAACTTGCCTAAAGTGTTGAACTAGAAACTTGCCAAATTGTAGAACTAGGATTCAAATCCAGCAACTTGGTTCCAGAATTTTTATGAATAATTATAATTATATATATGAATTATATATTCATTTAATTATATGTAATTAAAATAATTATAATAATTTTTAGAATTATTGTGACAAATTTCCAATTTATGAACCTTTCTCAAGAAAATGCATAGAGTTTGGTGGTATCTATTGGCTGCTTCATATTTTTGAAACATGTTTAATTTTTTTTTTTAAGACCAAAATGGAAATCCAGAAGGCCCTTGCAGAAGATTCCACTGTGTATGAATATGACAGTATTTATGATGAAATGCAGAAAAAAAAGGAGGAAAGTAACCCTAAGTTGCTTTTGGGAAAAGATCGAAAGGTTTGTTTGTAACTGAAATAGAAACTTCTTTGACCTAAATTTGTGTCTTAATCTTACTTTAACATGAGGATGGTCTGAGATAAAGCTATTAGATATTTCATATTAATAGTTCCAGATATTATACATTAATTTTAGAACCAAGGAAGCCCTAGTATATTATATTAATGGGCCTTGCAAATTATCTAATGACTATTTTCTAAATTTTGGTTTTTGCTTTGGAAACTTTACAAATAATTTCTTGAAAATTTTTCCTTAGAAATTCTATATACCAAATTTGTACTGCTCTTGCCCTTTTCATGTTTATTTCTGTTTTCTTATCCTCTTATTTTTTACTACTTTCTAGCTAGTAACTTAAGTCATCTGCCTGCACATATCATGATGATTTTCAGTTTGAAAAAAAAATGATAGGGAAAAATTGAAATAAATTCAAATTTTCTTTCTGTCTCATTTGTTTTTTCACAAGCACAGACTGATTTTTAAGAATATTTGCATTTCGTGGTGTAAAATTATATTAAAGGTGCTGTTTTAAATAATCATATTTCCACTAAATGTGAAAAACTGGTAGGAAAGTAAGTCATTTATTTGTTGAATTAAGAGACTACCAGGGGGCGGCTCCCGTGGCTCAGGAGTAGGGCGCCGGCCCCATATACCGAAGGTGGCGGGTTCAAGCCCGGCCTCGGCCGAACTGCAAAACAAAAAAAAAATAGCCGGGCGCTGTGGGGGGCGCCTGTAGTCCCAGCTACTCGGGAGGCTGAGGCAAGAGAATCGCTTAAGCCTAAGAGCTGGAGGTTGCTGTGAGCAATGTGACGCCACGGCACTCTACCCAGGGCGATAAAGTGAGACTCTGTCTCTATAAAAAAAAAAAAGAGAGACTACCAGGAAAAAGGATGAGGAAAAACACTGGAAAATTTTTTAATTACTTGTACTTTTTGTTATTTGTTTGAGACAGAGTCTCACTATGTCACCCTCAGTAGAGAGCCATGGCATCACATCTCCCAGCAACCTCAAACTCTTGGGCTTAAGCGATTCTCTTGCCTCAGTCTCCTGAGCAGCTGGGACTACAGGTGCCCGCCACAACACCTGGCTATTTTTTTGGTTGCATTTGTCACTGTTGTTGAGCAGGCCCAGGCCAGGCTCGAACCCACCAGCCTCGTATGTGGCTGACGCCCTACCCACTGAGCTACCGACACCACCCTAGTTTTAGATAGTTTAGAAAAAGTAGGCTCGGCGCCTGTGGTTCAGCGTGCTAAGGCGCCAGCCACGTACACTTGAGCTGACGGGTTCGAATCCAGCCTGAACCCACCAAACAACAATGACGGCTGCAACCAAAACAAAAATAGTCGGGCGTTGTGGCGGGCGCCTGTAGTCCCAGCTACTTGGGAGGCCGAGGTAGGAGACTCGCTTGAGTCCAGGAATTGGAGGTTGCTGTGAGCTGTAATGCCACGACACTCTACCCAGGGCGACAGCTTGAGACTCTGTCTCGAAAAAAAAAGTAAAATAGCATTATAAATTGTATCTCTGTTATACGTAAATTTTTTTTTTTTTGACACAGTTTCACTATGTTGCCCTCAGTAGAGTGCTATGTCGTCACACCTCACAGCAACCTCAAACTCTTGGGCTTAAGCGATTCTCTTGCCTCAGTTTCCTGAGCAACTGGGACTACAGGCACCAGCTGCAATGCCCAACAACTTTTTGCTGCAGTTGTCATGTTGGTTAGCTGGCCCAGGCTGGGTGCAAACCTGCCAACTTCAGTGTATATGGCTGGTGACTTTAACCACCGTGCTACGTGAGCCTATACTTAAATTTTTATTGAAAACAATTTCAGTATTAATCTTGCTAGTAAATTTGCATTAAATTTTGAAAAAACAATCCTTTTTAGGCTAATAATTTCTAAATAAATTTATGATAAAATTATAACAATGTTTGCATTCTTATAAATTATTATTTTTGACTCTTCTAAATCTTATTTTTTTCCTTAGCCAAAGTACATTCACAACTTACTAAAAGCAGTTGAAATTAGAAAAAAGGAACAGGAAAAAAGAATGGAAAAGAAAATACAGAGAGAACGAGAAATGGAAAAGGGAGAATTTGATGATAAAGAGGCATTTGTGACATCAGCTTATAAGAAAAAACTGCAAGAGAGAGCTGAAGAGGAGGAAAGAGAAAAGAGGGTTGCTGCGCTAGAAGGTAAAAATGGAAAGGGGGAAGGTGGAAGGAAACAGCAGCACAGTTTTTATCCTGTGGTTAGCTGTTTGCTCTGTCACTGAATTTTTGGGTTATAATGTTGTAATCATACTTTCTGTATAAGAATTTAAGATACAAGGCTGTACACAGTGGCTCACACCCATAAATCCCAGTATTTTAGAAGACTAAGATGGGAGGATCATTTGAGAACAGGAGTTCAAGACCAGCCTGGGCAAAATAGTGAAACCCCCATCTCTACAAAAAAAAAAAAATGATGGTGTAAGCTAATAGTCCTAGGTTCAAGTTATCTTATTGCCTTGGCATCCTAGGAGTTCAAGGTTGATTGAGCCACTGCACTCCTGTCTGGGTGACAAGGTAAGACTTTGTCTCTTAAAAAATGGAAATAAGGGCTCAAGGCCTGTAGCTCAGTGACTAGGGCACTAGCCACATTCTCTGGAGCTGGCAGGTTTGAACCCAGCCTGGACCTGCCAAACAACAGTGACAATTACAACCAAAAAATAACTGGGTGTTATGGTGGGCACCTATAGTCCCAGCTACTTGGGAGGCTGAGGCAAGGGAATCTCTTAAGCCCAAAAGTTTGAGGTTGCTGTGAGCTTGACGCCACAGCGCTCTACCAAGGGTGACATAGTGAGACTATCTCAAAAAAAAAAAAAATACGGTGGCTCGGCACCTGCAGCTCCACACGCTAAGGTGCCAGCCACATACACCTGAGCTGGTGGGTTTGAATCCAGCCCGAGCCTGTCAAACAACAATGACAGCTGCAACCAAAAATGGCCGGGCATTGTGGCGGATGCCTGTAGTCCCAGCTACTTGGAAGGCAGAAGCAGGAGACTTGCTTGAGCCCAGGAATTGGAGGTCACTGTGAGCTGTGATGCCACAGCACTCTATCCAGGGTGACAGCTTGAGGCTCTGTCTCAAAAAAAAAAAAAAAATGGAAATAAGATATATGGTATTAAATAGTAGCATAAAACAGGAAATTTTAACTGAAATCATGGTTGAACTCTTCTTCAGTAACTGTTATTTCTAGTAAACTTTTAGTTCTCATTTTATTGCTTAAAACTGAAATCTTCACTAGTCATTGCCTTAGTACATGGTTTTAGACATAAAAACATTTATTACAAGGTATAATAATCCTGATAACAGTGGTATATCACTAGTCCTATATACTTGGAAGACTGAGATAGGAGTTATCATTTGAGCCTAGGAGTTGGAGGCTGTAGTGAGCTATAATCGAACCACTGAAGACCATGTCTCTGAAAAAAAATTTTAAAAGGCATAGCACCATTACAC
The DNA here is from genome assembly GCA_963573935.1 of Arctocebus calabarensis. Classification (NCBI taxonomy): domain Eukaryota; kingdom Metazoa; phylum Chordata; class Mammalia; order Primates; family Lorisidae; genus Arctocebus; species Arctocebus calabarensis. Next base: position 8,731 of record CAUYON010027747.1, read on the forward strand.
TTGTCAGAAACAGTATACATACAACTTAAAACCTGGGTTATATTTAGGAATGAGAAAGTCTAGAATAATACCACTTCTTACGGAGCATTAAGTAGGCAATTAAAAAAAGAACACCTTAATTGAAGAAAGACTAAAGGTGTGCAGAGGTTTAAGAATGTCTTATTGCTTTACTTTAGTGTTCTATTCATGATCTCATGATCATTCCTGAAGATGTAAATGGAATATGTACTTATGAATAATTTTTTTTTTTTTTTTGAGACATAGTCTCACTGTGTTGCCCTTGGGAGAGTGCTGTGGCATTACAGCTCACAGCAACCTCAAACTCGATTTTCTTGCCTCAGCCTCCCAAGTAGCTGGGACTACAGGAACCTGCCACAACACCCGGCTTATGTTGTTGTTGTTGTTGTTGTTTAGTATGCCCAGGCTGGATTCAAACCTGCCAGTCCCAGTGTATGTGTCCAGCCATAACCACTGAGCCTCGGTCACCGAGCCATACTAACAAATAATTTAATTGGCAAGTGTTCATGAATTTTTAAGTTGAAGAAAATCAAATATATAGATTCTATGTTGTTTTTTTTTTTTTTTTAGAGACAGTGTCTCACTTTATCACCCTTGGTAGAGTACTGTGGCATCACAGCTACCTCCAACTCCTGGGCTTAGGTGATTCTCCTGCCTCAGCCTTTCGAGTAGCCGGGACCACAGGCACCCGCAACAATGCCTGACTATTTTTTTGTTGCAGTTTGGCCGGGGCTGGGTTTGAACCTATCACCCTCAGTACATGGGGCTGGCGCTTTATCCACTGAGCCACAGGTGCCTCCCAAATATATAGATTCTAAACATGTTGTACTATGTGTTCAGATAGAGTACCATTCAGCAAACTTTCTGTGAAGGACTATATAGTGAATATTAGGCTTTTGTGCATACCATTTGTGTTGCAACTACTCATCTGTGCCTCTGCAGTCTAAAAGTAGCTGCGGACAATACATGAATAAGCAGGGTTACATTCCAGTAAAAATTGATTTACAAAAATTTGGCCTGCCGACTATAGCTTGCTAACTCCTAATCTAGAGAGTAGTTTATACATTTTATTTTATACACTTCATATGTTTGTGTACTCTATACCTGTAAAACACCTTCATTGGCTGTACTGAATATATTCTACTCAACTTTGCTTTTCCTCTCAGCACGCTTGGATGTAACAAAGCAGACGGATCTCAGTGGATTTTATAGGCACCTGTTAAATCAGGCAGTTGGTGAAGAAGAAGTACCTAAGTGCAGTTTTCATGAAGCCAGGTAAGAGGTGCCATATGGAATGTTTAGAAGAAAGTTACTGTTAATAATCTGTGATTGCAGGGTCATTTTAACCCTCAGAAAAATGGAGGATGCATTGTATGTTGCATTGTCAGCCAACCTGACCTAAGTGAATGGCTAGGAATTTTCAGTTTCTTAATTTACAACCTAAAATTTTAGTTCAAGCATCATTTCTGTTCTGTAGTTCACAAAAATTGCTACAGTTTACATCAGGCCATTCCTAGTGATTCAGTATAATATTACCATAAATATTAGTGTACTTTATGGGTCTTAGGAATGACCTATGAGGGGTAACAAAATCAAATGGTATGATTCTGTCTTTGTTTTTTAAACTAAAAGTATAGGTGTCCGCTGTGCCCCTGGTTCCTTAAAATGATTGTTACCAAATTAAGGAGAAATTTGAAAGAATCACGTGTCCGCAACATAAATCTTACATACATGTTCAGTTAGTGTATAAAAAGAAAAGTGGTAAAAAAAAAAAGAAAAGTGGTTTATTTTTATAATAATGCCCAGCCTTCATAAAATGTAAGATTCACATATTGCACATATTGGACTAGAGTTGCACAGTCTAGCATATAGACACTAGTCACATGTAGCTATTTAACTAAAAGTAAATAAAATCTAAAATTTTATTTTATTACATTGGCCACATTTTAAGCACTCAGTTGCCATATTCATCTAGTGGCTGCCATATCATACAGCTCAGATATAAACATTACCATTTCTGTAGGCATTTCTATTAGATAGCACTAGTTTAGAAAGTAAAGGATTAGGCCAGGTGCGGTAGCTCATGCCTGTAATCCCAGCACTCTGGGAGGCCAAGGCAGGTGGATTGCTTGAGCTCACGAGCTCGAGACCAGCCTGAGCAAAAACAAGACCCCCGTCTCTACTAAAACTAGAAAAACTGAGGCAAGAGGATGGCTTGAGCCTTAGAGCTGGAGGTTGCTGTGAGCCATGACACCATGGCATTCTACCCAGGGCAACAGCCTAAGACTCTGTCTCAAAAAAAAAAAAGTAAAGGATTAAAGGGTTTTTGACTAAAATTATAAGGTATTATAGGAATCTAATTCTAATTATTTAAATTAACTAAAGGTGATCATGTATCTAAGCCAACTTTTTTTTTTTTTTTAATCAAAAATACTCTTATAAGATCTTAGTCTGTATTACTGGGGAAAGGAGAGAGGTAGGAGAATATAATTAAGGATGAGGAGAAAGAATTATGTTTATGCCTCACTCCTCCCTACACTGCTAGGTTTTGATTACAAAATTAATGAGAAGTATGAGCCTAAGAAAGTACATTTGATTCATCTTTTGAATGGAAATTATAATACATTATGTCTTTCTATTAGAATTTCATCTGGAATATTTATGAGGCCAGCCATGAAATACCATAATGTCATTAACTTAGTTGTACTTCTTAAGAGTCTAATATAATAATAGAGTTCCTAATCATCATTGGGTCCTTTAGCCAAGATAGTTTTGTTAGCATTTCTTAGAGAACCAAAGTTGTTGCACTACTAGTGTGATTAGTGATTAGTAAGAATAAATGTGTAATAGCCACACTTTCCACCTTGAAAAATGTAGATGATACAGATAATTTTAATGTTCCTCATAGCTGTACAGACAGAAAATGGAAATACCCATTTTGTTGTAATAGGTACCAAGGGGGAATATTAGGATTCTAGTACATTTTTTTAATCATGAGAGAGATGAATATTTAGAATTAGATTTGCCACTATTTTTGTTGTGAAAAAATATATCTTTATGTATTTCTAGGACTATTTTTATAATTTTTTTAAAAGGAAAAAAATCCAACAGTCACAATTTGAACTTCATGTTGTAATAACAGAACGTGGATCTAGAACATATCTTTTCAGGTTTAGCAAAATGGGAAGATGTTTTATAGACACCCCTGTCTGAAGGTTCTCGTAGTCTAATGGAGAAGGACTAATTTTCTCTAATGCACTTCTATAAATACTGAGAATGTTCTGAATGCTTTGAAAATACTAGTTTGCATAGAAGTTAGTACTTTTTTGCATTTAGATAATTAGACAATGCATATAATTATAGTTGTGTTAATTAAATGTTGAGAAAAATTATATGAACACTTCATTTGTTTGCTATAGTTGATAATGTGGCATTTTGTGTTTCCTTTTTAAATAAAGGTCCAAGATAAAGGAAGAGAAATCAAGGGGTTACTCTGATGAAGTAAATTCAAAGAACATAATACCCCAGGAGAAAGGCATTCGGGAAACTGGTATGAAAGTAGAGGAAAACCTAGATGCAGACAGCGACTTTGATAGTAAGAGCAGTGAGAATGATGAAATGGAAGAAAGTCAACGGCACTGCAGACGGGAAAAGATCACAGAGACCTCAAAGC
>CAUYON010027748.1:0-20687 GCA_963573935.1 Arctocebus calabarensis
GGGCGGCTCCTGTGGCTCAGTGAGTAGGGCGCCGGCCCCATATACCGAAGGTGGCGGGTTCAAGCCCGGCCTCGGCCGAACTGCAAAACAAAAAAATAGCCGGGTGCTGTGGCGGGCGCCTGTAGTCCCAGCTACTAGGGAGGCTGAGGCAAGAGAATCGCTGAAGCCCAAGAGCTGGAGGTTGCTGTGAGCAGTGTGACACCACGGCACTCTACCCAGGGCGATAAAGTGAGACTCTGTCTCTACAAAAAAAAAATAAATAAAAAAATAAAATAAAATGTATTCATGGTTCAGATGAGGCTGCATAGACTAAAGTGTACTCAGGGATCTGTAATCTGCTAGGATTGGTCCTTCAAGAGTTTTCTTACTCTAAAACATTTTGGTAAAATTCTTTATTCTCTGTTCCCTTGGACAGTGGGTAGCCTTACAGTACCAGGCCCTTGGGCTCCTGCTGTTTATTGGTGCATATTCCTTCAGACTGTCCCAGAAGAATCTTTGTGACCCTGGAAGCAGCATAGTATCTCTTGGAATGAACTCTCTCTCTCTCTCTCTTTTTCTCTCTCTCTTCCTCTCTCTCTGGGACATGACGCTGCTCTAGGAAGAGCAGTCCCCTTTTAACTAGCTGCTTGCCTTCAAAATGGGCTTATTTAGCCTGTCTGCAAAAATTATTTAGGAATACCTCATTGCTGGTGTCTCTTCTCTGGTACAGATTGTAAAAGAGAAAGAAAGGTTCAGAAAAGCTCCACCCAACTATGCTATGAAGAAGACTCAGCTGCTAAAGGAAAAGGTAAGGGCTTCCATTCCCGACTCCTTACCTATCCCCTGAGAAGATGTAGAAATCAAACGTGTTCATCTCTTGCCAAGTTAGTGGTAGCAGTACTGAGAGAAAAAATCTGGGCTTGATTATAACCAACACAGTGTGTTCTTGGCACCCAGGCAGCATTCCTTGGCCATTTTCCTTTCTGTAAATTAAAACTGATCTTATTTGTTGTATTCTCCTTTCTTTCTAGTCACTTTTTGTGTGTAACAAAATAGACTTTGAGATAGAATTCAGTACTGGGTCTGTACAGACATATGGCATTGTCCAGCCCAGCTGATGTTGGTGGTTTTCCATTCATTACACCAGAATGGCATGAGCCTTATTATGGTGGCTTGACCATATGGATCCTGGGTTCTAAGGTAAATGTTATATATGACTGCCAGCGGGGGCCCAGAGCCAGGTAGCTATATGGGAAGGTGTTACTACTGTACTGTGTACTTCTGTAACAAAAATTATAGTTTGTATTTGTAAAGTACTTCTTCAGTATTCCTTCACATCTCCTGTCACTTGTTTATTATATGAGATGTCTTGCCTGTGCTGGAAGTAAACTCACACATCTCCCTGCTCACAGGCCATGGCTGAGGACCTGGGGGATCAGGACAAGGCCAAACAAATCCAGGACCAGCTGAATGAGCTGGAGGAGCGGGCAGAGGCCCTGGACCGCCAGCGGACCAAGAATATATCTGCTATCAGGTCTGTTACTGAGCACGATTCAATTGGTCCCCTAGTCTTGACCCATAGACCTTGGCCAGAATTATTTGGCAAGTGTGTGTCCTGCACACGCTGTGCTGTACTGACACACAGAGCTTGGGGGTCAGGGGCTCGATGACTCCCTCCCTCTTCTCACCCCGCAGTTACATCAACCAGCGGAACCGAGAGTGGAACATTGTGGAGTCTGAGAAAGCCCTGGTGGTAAGTAAGAAAACTTTATCTGAATTACTAAAAAAAAAATAAGATGATATGAAATCTTTTCTATATCTTGCTCAAGTGTATTTTTTAAATTAGTGAAATTACATGTACATGTAGCATATACATGGTCTTTCCATATGCCCCCATACACACATATAATTTACTAATTTATAATGAAAAGCATAAGTCTTCTGCCCTGTCTTACCCCTCCCCACCCTTAGATTCTACTCCACAGCTCCTCATTTTTATCATTTTCTGCTTTTTGGTTGTTGCTGCCATAACTACTCGGTGTTCTTAAAGAGAAAAGGATAATAGCTTTTTATTTCTTTCAGTCTCTTATAAAGACTCTTATTTACATGTGAGCTTATGAATGAGAGGAGGGGGAATGGAGATGCAGTCCTGCAGTGCATGCTGTCTATTTCAGGCTGAAAGTCACAACATGAAAAACCAACAAATGGATCCCTTTACTCGGCGGCAGTGCAAACCTACCATCGTTTCTAACGTGAGTGCCTAAAGAGGACGTTTTTAGTCAGGACCTAGATTCTAGGACATAAAATGAATTCCATTAGGAAATTAATAAAGAAGTTAAAAATAATGTTTTCTTAGCTGGGATTTGCTTGTCTGAAGCTCTTGGGTCTGGATACTTCCTTTTTTATCTCACTATAGGGCATATGATAAGTCGTGAAGACCTGGCATGAATTTATAAAAGCCTACCCACCCACACACCAGGGTGGGCTTACAGTGCAGTAGATGTTAGTAATGTGTCTATTAGCTAGCGCCTGACTGGGCTTGGCTTTATTTTTTTTTATATTTTATTTTTTATTTTTTTTCATAGAGACAGAGTCTCATTCTATCACCCTCAGTAGAGTGCCGTGGCATCACCCAGCTCACAGCAACCTCTAGCACTTGGGCTTAGACAATTTTCTTGCCTCAGCCTCCCCAGTAGCTGGGACCACAGGTGCCCACCACAATGCCCTGCTATTTTTTTTTTTTTTTTTTTGAGACAGAGCCTCAAGCTGTCACCCTGGGTAGAGTGCTGTGGCATCACAGCTCACAGCAACCTCCAATTCCTGGGCTCAAGCAAGTCTCCTGCTTCTGCCTCCCAAGTAGCTGGGACTACAGGTGCCTACAACAACGCCTGGCCATTTTGTGGTTGCAGCTGTCATTGTTATTTGGTGGGCCCAGGCTGGATTTGAACCTGCCAGCTCAGGTCTACTTGGCTGGCACCTTAGCCCGTTGAGCCACAGGTGCCAAGCCCCGGCTATTTTTTTGTTGCAGTTTGGCTGGGGCTGAGTTTGAACCCGCCACCCTTGGTATATGGGGCCAGCACCCTACCCACTGAGCCACAGGTGCTGCCCTGGGCTTGGCTTTAAAGCTTTTTTTGTAGAGGCAGAGTCTCACTGTATCGCCCGGGGTAGAGTGCCGTGGCATCACACAGCTCACAGCAACCTCCAGCTCCTGGGCTTAGGCGATTCTCTTGCCTCAGCCTCCCGAGTAGCTGGGACTACAGGCGCTTGCCACAACGCCCAGCTATTTTTCTGTTTCTGCAGTTCGGCCGAGGCCGGGTTTGAACCTGCCACCTTCGGTATATGTGGCCGGCGCCCTACTCGATGAGCCATCGGCGCCACCAGGCTTTACAGCTTTTAATTGCCCTGTTTTTGTTCTCTTGAGGAAAACCCCACTGAGCTGCTATTGGGTTTGCTGTGGTGCTGTGATGTTAGTATGGTAGGTGGGAAAGAATCTGGCAATAGGACTGTGAGTGTCGAATAATCTCTAAAATGACTTATTTTTTCTCTCAGTCCAGAGACCCAGCTGTTCAAGCTGCCATCTTGGCCCAGCTGAATGCAAAATACGGTTCTGGAGCATTACCAGATACTCCAAAGGAAATGAGCAAGGCAAGTGCAGTACCACCCTGTGGCCTGCTGGGCTGGACTGCTGGCCTGGATACCAAACAGGCTCCTTGCCCAGTTCAGGCTTGATTTACCTGGAGGAATATGGAGTCTACTTGTAGTTCTTTCTCCTTCCCTATTGTCTACAAATATAATCAGCCACTACCAAATTTTTGTTGAACAACTAAATCCCTAAAAGTAATAGCTCTACTTCCCTAGGGCCTTGACTAAGTGTTTAGGCAGCTGACTTATAGCCCTGTTAGCCACATTTTTCGACTATGTAAAATTACTGGACCTACTTCACAGGATAATCAGGAGGAGCAGTTGTCATATAGGCTTTGATGTAAAAGTGAAAGCTCTTTAAAGAAAAAAATGGTAAATTTAGAAACCGTTTTCTACGTAACTTAGGGCATTTCCTATATAGCCTAAACTGTCCCAGGAATTCCTGAAATTTTAGATCAGTAGGTGGCCTTTTGTTTTATTTCCATCCTGTCTACCCTCATTCCACAGACATGTGCATCCCTTCTCTTTGCTTTTAACCTTCAGAAGGGCATGCTCTTTGTCTGTGGCCTTGCCTCAGAGAAGGAATCGGAAAATGGCCTTAGGAAAATCTAATGAACTTGAGTAAGAGCTTTTGCCTTTAGTGGCTGCTGCTACTTTAAGTCCACTTGCATTTATGCTCTTACAATTAGTTTTCCTTTTCACATTGCAGGGTCAGGGCAAAGATAAAGATTTGAATTCTAAGTCAGCCAGTGACCTCTCAGAAGACCTGTTCAAAGTACATGATTTCGATGTGAAGATTGATTTACAAGTTCCCAGCTCAGGTAAGTGAAGTTGAGGGGCCAAGATGGATCATTGGCTCTCTTGGGCAGCAAGGAGGCCTGATTTTAGGGAAGAAATGAGGGTGTCTGCTCATCAGTATGTATAGAGGCAGTAAGGCTACCAAAGGATGAGGCACAAGACTGAAAGAACTTTGTAGGTGTGTCAGGTGCCAATTTTCTCTTATTTCTCATAGAATCCAAGGCTTTGGCCATCACCTCCAAGGCTCCACCAGCCAAGGATGGGGCTCCAAGGAGATCTCTGAACTTGGAAGACTACAAGAAACGACGAGGGCTTATTTGAGTGCACCCAGCCTGCTGCTTCTGACCCTGCATGCCCCATCACAGTGTCCCACCTTTCCTCTTTTCCTTTGATTTGCCCTTTCGGGCTGGAGCAGCAGTAGAACTGGGAAGAGACTCCAAACTGCCAGTTATCTGTAATATAAACCATTTGCTGTATAGACCTCCCTTGTCTGCACACCATCTCCCACCAGCCCTGTGGGCCCTACCCAGTATGGATCTGGGCTCGTGGGCATTATCCATGTCTTTAGATTTGTGTTTGCTTTTTATTATTTTTTTGTTTGTTTGTTTCGTTTTGTTTGTTTGTTTTCTTTTTAACCAGCACAGTTCATTGGCCACTCTGCACGCATTCAGTATTACCATGGAGCTGGGATTCTTGCTGGAGCCCCTGGTGGCAATAGCAGCAGCACTGGGCTGTCTCCTCTGCAGACTGCCTTGGACCCATCCATTGAACATTGGCACCTGACCCTGTGGAGGGAGTGGGGATTGGGCACCTGCAGTCCTCCTTCCTCTCTCCTCATCTTTCTCTTCTTCCCATCTCTATGGAAGAGGGGCCCTCAAAAACCAGTTTAGTTTCCAAAAGTGTACATTTGGGGGAGGGGTGGGGGGGTCTAATTTGAGAGAGAGAGTGTATGTATGTGTATGTGTGTGGTTTTTTATCATTTTTTTAAAAATGCAGTACTCTTTGTATCAGTCTGTCATGGGTCTATAGCTGTTTCAGATTTTTTTCAGCTGTACTTGAGCATCTGAAACTGCAAGAAAGAAACTCATTAAATGTGATTCTTCTTACTAAACAGGCCTGACTGCTGTAGCTGTGTAACTTCCCCTTCCCCACCTCCTCTCTCCCATCACATCCCACCTTGGAGAAAATCCCCCAGTTTAGCCCCCTGCCCTGCAGGCTGTGTCCTGGAAGGTGGGAGGGAAGCCCGGGGCCAGGTACCAGGGAGGGCAGTGACGTGTCTTGCTCACCCTATGTACAGCCCACAGCTTCTTGGCCAAACATAGGTATGTCTTTTTCTCACTCAGTATACCTGTTTCTTCCTAGTGATTCTGTTTTGTTGTTTTGGCAAGAATAACATTTTGTTTTTTAAGAGAAATTATTCAACATGAATGTGGAGAGTAAACACAAAAAGATAAAGGTTGCAAGTGTTACAAGCATGTTCAGTTTGTGTGTGTGTGTGTGTGTGTATACATATATATATGGTAAGCATATATATTGTTGTGCAGTGAGGGCGGAGCCAGCAAAGGGGTGTGTATGTCTTTATGAAATGTTTGAAAGAGATAAGCTGACTGCTTGATAATCATTCTCAGGTGTAAAGCTCCAAGTGTAAATAAGAGTGGCATTTAACAAATCTTTTCAGAACAAAGTACAGCTGACTATATATACCAAGAACTAAGCTAAAGGAACAGCTGAGAGCTGCCGATTTCCACAAGAGGGAGAGGAATCTAAAAGTTCTGCTTTGTACTTCTTCGCCCTACTTTTGTATAAGGAAGGGGGATAATGAGAAATCATGGAGTTATGTTGTATTTAAACATAAAAATGAACTTGGTAACTCTTTGGGGTTTAGGAGAGCCTCACTGTTGCTTTAACTTAGTTTACATTTTTTTATTTTTAAAAAAACAGCAAAGGATGGTTTTAAAGTATTGTGACTGTAAAATTGATAAATATGACTGTAACACAGCTATGTGGTAGCTGTGACACAGTTCAGTTGGGCAGAGGAGTGGTGATGGACTCGTTAAAATCATATATACTTGAATAGTCCATTGACCAGAACTCTTTATAGACTATTGTGTAAATGTGGAATCACAGACTGTTAAACATTGCCTGGACTCCAGCAGAGTCCTGGAGCCACTGGGACCTCTCCTATCATGATGAACTTGGACTTTTTTCTTTATGGTTTTAAATGACATAAAATCATAGAATCCAGATAATTTGCTGGAATCATTCTGATCCACCATGTAGATCTGTATTTAGTATCATTTGGATTTGGAGAAGTGTCAATTACATTATGGCTGTGTAATAAAATTTTTATTAAAACTGCATCACACTGTAGCCACTTTGCCACTACATCCCCACATGCAGCTCCTGGGACCATTCTGAGATGCCAAAGCACAAAGCAGGGAGAAAATCAAGACAAAGAAGACTGAAAGTTAACTTACCACCTCAGTGACCTACTTGGTGAATGAAATCAAGACTAAGGACTTGTCTCCAATCTCAGCTGAGGCAGAGCCTCAGAATCAAGTTCTTGGCCAGGCATAAGACATTGGCTTTGTCCTATCAGCTAGGGTTTCTTGGCGGTTCACAGTATTTCTTGTACAGGGGAATTGCTTCAGTGGGCCCCTCCTCCCTCCCAGTGTGGTTTCAGTATTGAAGGGTGTGGCACCCAAGATAGTTTTATACATTTTTCAGTTCCTTCCAAGAAGCAAAAAAAGGCCAGGGTCCATATTCCTAGTTCATGATGTATGTAGGACTGTCTTGCTTCCGACAAGTTCAAGGAAAGTCTACTGCCTGCAACTTCTCTTAAAAAAGAATGTTTTTTGTTTTTGTTTCTGTGAAGTCCTGACTTGTGAATCACGACTGTACAGAGATTTGTAAATAAATTTTATGCCATTTTGACAAGAGGATCAGATTTAGTCCAAAGATTGCATCCTGAGGGGCAACTCTCAAAGCCATGTTTTAGAAATCCAAAAGAACCTCTCTTGCTCTTCTTCCTTCTCCTATACCCCCCAAAGTGAAAGCAGCTGTCATTAATTCCAGCAGCCTGGTTCCACAGTAGCGTCTCCTATAGAGTAGTGCCTAGACCAGAGCATCCTCCAATGGCCCTGATTTATTTCTTAGTAAGAGACCAACAAGCTTTAACAGTTAGGTAGGTCCTACCTAATACACTGCCTAACCCTAGTGAGAATCTGGGCCTTTCAACTTTCAATTGGCCTAGGCACAGTTCTTTGCTCTCTTGTTTTCCTACCTATCATGGGTGAAAACGTGGAACCCCAGGGGCTTTGAGTGGGGCTATGGAGCAAAATGATAGCCTTTCTTCCTTCTCCCAAGCCAGGGTGATCTGTGAGGGCTCCCCACCCTCAGTGCCTGAAGGTGTGTCTCAAACCTCTCTGACTTTTTTTTTTTTTCATGACAGTCTCACCCTTGTCACCCTTGATAGAGTGCTGTGGCTTCATATTGGGTTTGAGCAATTGCCTCAATCTTCTGAGTAGCTGGGACTGCAGGCCCTTGCAACAATGCTTAGGTAGTTTTTTTGTTTTTTTGTTTTGTTTGTCACCCTCAGTAGAGTGCATGACGTCACAGATCACAGCAACCTCAAACTCTTGGGCTTAAGCTATTCTCTTGCCTCAGCCTCCCAAGTAGTTGGAACTACAGGCTTCCGCCACAATGCCCGGCTATTTTTTTTATTTTTTTATTTTTTTTTTGAGACAGAGCCTCAAGCTGTCACTTGGGTAGAGGGCCGTAGCATCACAGCTCACAGCAACCTCCAATTCCTGGGTTCAAACGAGTCTCTTGCCTCTGCCTCCCAAGTAGCTGGGACTACAGGCGCCCGCCACAACACCCAGCCATTTTTTGGTTGCAGCCGTCATTGTTGTTTGGCGGGCCCTGGGGCTGAATTCGAACGCGCCAGCTCAGGTGTACGTGGCTGGCGCCTTAGCCCGTTGAGCCACAGGCACCGAGCCTGCCCGGCTATCTTTTTAGAGACAGGTTTCACTCTTGTTCAGACTGGTCTCAGACCTGTAAGGTCAGGCAATCCACCCACCTTAGCCTCCCAAGCACTGGGATTATAGGCATGAGCCACTGTCCTGCCCCCGCCCCCTAGCTAGTTTTCTTCTTTTTTTTTTTAGTAGAGACAAAGTCTCACTCTGGCTCAGGCTGGTTTCAAACTTTTTTTTTTTTTTTTGAGACAGAGCCTCAAGCTGTCACCCTGGATATAGTGCTGTGACATCACAGCTCACAGCAACCTTTAATTCCTGGGCTCAAGCAAGTCTCCTGCCTCTGCCTCCCAAGTAGCTGGGACTACAGGCACCCAACACAATGCCCGGCTATTTTTTGGTTGCAGCCACCATTGTTGTTTGGCGGGCCTGGGCTGGATTCAAACCCGCCAGCTCAAGTATACGTGGCTGGTGCCTTACTTAGCCCATTGAGCCACAGGCGCCGAGCCTCAAACTTTTTTTTCTTTTTGAGACAGATTCTCATTATGTCGCCCTTGGTAGAGTGCTGTGGTGTCATAGCTCACAGCAACCTCAAACTCTTGGGCTTAAGCAATTCTCTTGCCTTAGCCTCCCCAGTAGCTGGGACTACAGGCACCTGCCACAATGCCTGGCTATATTTTGGTTGTAATTGTCATTGTTGTTTGGCAGGCCCGTGTTGGGTTTCAACCTGCCAGTTTTGGTGTATGTGGCTGATGCCCTAGCTGCTGAACTACAGGTGCTGAGTCTGGAGTCTCACTTTTTTACCCCAAGTAGAGTACCAGGGTATCATTGCTCACAGCAATCTCAAACTCTTGAGCTCAAGCTATCCTTTTGCCTCAGCCTCCCAAGTGACTGGGACCACAGATGCCCACTGCAACGCCCAGCTATTTTTTTAGAGACCAGGCCTTGCTCTTGCTCAGGCTGGTCTCCAACCTGTGACCTCAGGCTATCCACCTGTCCCGGCCTCCCAGAGTGTTGGTATTACAGGTGTGAGCCACCTCACCCAGCCTGTTTTCAAACTCCTGAACTCAAGCATTCCCCCTGCCTGTGGTCTCCCAGAGTGCTAGGATTACAGGCATGAGTCACTATGCCTGGCCTGACTTTTTTTTTTTTGAAATGGAATCTCAGTTGCCCTAAGGTAGAGTGCTCTGACAGCATAGCTCACAGCAACTTCAAACTCCTGGGCTCAAGAGATCCTCTTGCCTCAACCTCCCAGGTGTCTGGGACTACAGGTGCCTGACACACACAGAACTAGTTTTTCTGTTTATAGTAGAGATAATCTTCCTTTGCTCAGGCTAGTCTTGAACTCCTGAGTTCAGGAGATCGACCCACTTCAGCCTCCTAGAGTGCTAGGATTATAGGCATGAACCACCACCACACCTGTTGTTGTTTTTTTTTTTTTTTCTTTTTTTTTAGATAGGGAACTCCCTCTGCCACCCAGCTGAAGTGCAGTGGCATCATCATAGCTCACTGTAGCCTTGAACTTCTGGACTTAATCCTTCTGGCTCGGTGCCTGTAGCTGAAATGGCTGAAGCACCAGCCACATACACCAAGGCTGGCGGGTTCAAATCCAGCCCGAGCCTGCCAAACAACAATCAACTACAGCCAAAAAATAGCCAGGCATTATGGTGGGCACCTGTAGTCCCAGCTACTTGGGAGGCTGAGGCAAGAAAATTGCTTGAGCCCAAGAGTTTGCAGTTGCTGTGAGCTATGACACCACAGCACTCTACCCAGGGTGACAGCATGCGACTCTGTCTCAAAAAAAGAAGTCCTCCCCACTCAGCCTCCCTAGTAGCTGGCACTACAGGCGCAAGCCACCACACTCAGCTAATTTTTAAAATTTGTGTAGCGATGGAGTCCTACTATGTTGCCCAGGCTGGTCTCAAACTCCTGGCTCAGGCAATCCTCCTGCCTCAGCCTCCCGAAGTGCTATGATTAAAGGCATGAGCCACCAGGCCCCAGTCTCTGACCATATTTTAGCTAGGAAACAGGAAGATCTTGGAGAAGGTGAGAACAATAACAGTGATAGCAGCCAAGTCCAACATTGCCTCTGGTGATGAGATGAGTCCCCAGGGCTTACTCCACAATGCAGTTTTCTCCAGCTCTCACATTCCCACTACCTGACAGTTGGCAACAGTGAGCCCTAGCATGCAGTTCTGGGCCCTTGACTTTAAAGCTTGCTTATCTCTCAGGATCTAGATGCTGTGGAGCACCATATCTCTGAGAAGCAAGAAAGTTGGGGCACAGGTGGAGAGGAGAGGGGTGCTGGGTTTGTCAAGTTTTATTTCCCTGGCCAGGTTCCTCCAGAAGGGGAGACTATTCCATGGGTTACTAGGGGTGGAAAGGTGGCTGTGTTCCAACACCTCTTGGAAGTGGAAGAGGTGGAACTGACTCCAGATCAGACCAAAGAGGACTGCTTAGCTCCTCTGGGAGGGGTGTGCCTCAGGGGTTGGAGGGATAGTGGGCTAGAGGGAATGGCAGTGCTAGAAGGTAGCCTGTCTTCTCTATAAGGTTCCATAGGCCAGCCCCAGTAGTCACCTCACAGAGCACAACCTGGACAGAGTTTCTTGGCCCAGGTAGGGGCTTAGCCACCAGAGCACAGGCACCTAGAAGGCTTCCAGACCCCAGGGAGAGCCAAGAAGCACAAGGCACTCAGCTCTACCACTTACTACCTAGGGCTGAGCTATTAACTCAGCTGAGCCACAATTGTCTTTCTTTAAAAAACAATAGTTGGCTCAGCGCCTACGGCTCAAGCAGCTAAGGCGTCAGCCACATACCTCTGAGCTGGCAGGTTCGAATCCAGCCTGGACCCACCAAACAATGACAGCTGCAACCAAAAAATGGCCGGGCATTGTGGCGGGCGCCTGTAGTCCCAGATACTTGGGTGGCATTGGCATTTTACTGGTTTGCGCCCAGGATTTAGCGGTTGGTGTGTGCTGTGTTGCCATCGCAATCTATCTCGGGTGAAACCTTTTGAATCTGTCAAAAAAAAAAAAAAAAAAAAAAAAAAAAAAAATCAAGAGCTTTTTAATAGCTCTTAAATGGTAACAAAAAGGAATATGGTGGCTTGGCGCCTGTGGCTCAACGGGCTAAGGTGCCAGCCACATACACCTGAGCTGGCAGGTTCGAATCCAGCCTGGACCCACCAAACAATGACAGCTGCAACCAAAAAATGGCCGGGCATTGTGGCGGGCGCCTGTAGTCCCAGCTACTTGGGAGGCGGAGGCAAGAGACTCACTTGAGCCCAAGAATTGGTGGTTGCTGTGTGCTGTGTTGCCATAGCACTCTATCCAGGGTGACAGCTTGAGGCTATGTCCCAAAAAAAAAAAAAAAAAAAAGGAATATGGTTAAGTGATAAATGGAATATAATGAAGGTCCAGAATCAAAGCCCAAATATAAGAATATAGTGTGATAAAAGTGGCAGTTCAAGTCAATAAAGTTCACTTTTATTCTAATCTAAGTAAAATTAGGTCTTTATTCAAACCAGAACTATAGAAATACAGTAACTGATCATTTTTAAGACCTTAGGAGAGGTTTTCTAAACACAAACCTCAAATAAGAGACCATTTCAGGAAAAAACCCCAATATTTGACTATAAACTTCTAATACTACGCACACAGGCCAGCCTATTCTGCCCTAAAACCTTCTGTTACAGAGGATCTTTAGAAAAGAGGAATAGTCAAATTCTAGTACATTTTAGAAGTAGTTTTCCTTTACTTTCAAATTCACACTGACCTTTGAAGTAGTAATTGGCGGAAGTTGCCACTCTGTGGGCTAATTGTCAGATGATGGGACAGGTAATTACACAGGCGAGCTCCCATATAAGAGAAATTTGGGATAGATGTAGCCTTTTAAAGAGAAAAGTTTTGGATGACACAGACACATTGTTATTAATGCAAACACTTAAGAACAGCAACATTCTGAAGAGAAAAAAATCATTTTCACTGTCAAAACTGACCATCTACAAATCTTTTGATTCTTATGCATAAGGTATTAAGCTCACTCTCCCTCCCAACATTACACCATGAACCAACCACAAGTACAGAAATGTTTAAGACAAAATTTTTCCTCTTGCCACCATTTACCTCAGGTTATCAGAAAGCAAATAGATATCTTTTGTTGTTAACCCATTTTTGCAGAAAGTCTGTACATGAGCCTAGTTGTACAGTGATAACTCTGAACAATATCTGTCAAACTATTGATTAGTGGTGCTTCTCAGGGGCAGGACAGCCCAGACTTTGGCATCTAATAGTCCAGAACAAGATTCCCTGGTGTGCTGCTTCATGACTCTGGAACAGTCACTAAACCTCCCTGAGCTTCACTTCAGTTTGATTCCTAAAGAGGTAACTAAGGATACTTGCCATGAGATTAAAGCTTAAAAAACACTCCAAAAACACTTGGGATACAGAAGAAATTAAAACAGCTATTAAAAAAAAGTGTAAAAAACCTCTACATATCAAAGAATATGATGTAGCCACAACAGTACTCAAGAAGTTAGTTGTAGTCTTTAAGTAGCAGAGAACATAGTTTATCACATATTAGGTTAAAAAAAACAAATACAGGGAGGTTAAGGTAGTTGGCCAAGATCACAAAGGTAATCAACCACAGCCTGATACCCCGCCAATCCCATGCTGGATCTATTTGTCTGGTAAGCTTAGATGAATCACTTAACCTCTCTCAAGATAAGTACAGAATGGGAACAGGACTAATACCCTGCAATCACAAAGGATGAGTTAACTACATATGAAGTGCTTTATGGTTATTAGACCCTTATATTACTAATTATTTCCTTGCTTACATGGGACCCCAACACATTTCACATCATGGGAAAAAGGTTGATTTTTTTCCCTGACATGATAGCCAGTGCCACAGAAGACTTGTAACTCATACTTTCGCCCTTATTGGCACTGTCCATTTTTCTTTAGTTTCTCTTTAAAGTTATCATACATACAATTTAAAGACTTGAAGTCCACGAGGCTTCTCATTCAATAGTTTTCTACTTCCCTATCTATACCCAAATTTTACTCCCACAAACCACCACTTTTTGGTCTTTTAGCTAAAAAGACTTTAACCTCTTTATCTCTATGCTACATGCCTTTTTAGTTTTCGATGTTATTTTTTACAAGTTGACCATACCTAATTCAAAATTCAAATATTTCTCACTTAACAAGATACCATAAGTGGAAAATTCTATACCTGATATCACATTACAGGTTAGCCAAACATGGGCACACAAGTTTTATTCAGCATCACCAAGGGGGAAAAAAAACACTCTTCCAACCCTCCTCAACCCTGAGAAGTGTTATTATGTATTGTATATGCAAAATTCCAAAGTCTGAAGAAAACTGGACGCTTCTGGTCCCAGGCATGTCAGATACAGAGTGTGCTACCTATAGTTTTTCCTACCACAGATGAGCTTTTAGCTTTCACTCTGCTTAACTCTGCCCCATTTCACTATTTCCTACCCCCTCCATCTACCAATACAGTTATACCATGATTTTACTGATTGTGTTTCCATTTGTGGCTGGAATATGTATTATACTGATCTTACCTTTTGGCTTAAGTTGTTTTCCCTAGACAGTTTTTTCTACTGTGTTTTCAATACTTCTCATTGATTTTTCCCTGAACTCACTAGTTTGTAAATTTCTTCTCAATATCTTCAAACTTAGCAGGTATACTCATATCAGAGAAGTTTTTCCAGGAGCCTTCCTACCTATTCCAGTGAAGCCTGGCGGCTCCAGAATTGCTATACATGTGGCTATTGTCTTGGGATGTGTTTTCAGCCATCATTTGGATGAATCACTTAGCCTCTCTTGTAGAATTCCATTTCTTGGTTTCCACGTCTTCATCCTTAGCTTAATTCTTTTTTGGTGGAGTATCTCCTTTGTTAACATCAAGGAAAGTTACAATAAAACTTCAAACTGGCTGCTCAGTGCATGAAGATTTAGAAGGTATAATTTTTTAGATCCTCAAGCAATCTTTTTAGTCTCATTCCATCCTTATTCTAGAGCCCCTCAGAGAGTCTACATTTTATTTCAGGGTGACTCTCAGCTTTCTCCAGTGGCTTGGAATTCAACTATATCATTTATATATATATATGTATACATAGACACACACACACACTAAGTTAGTTACTATTCACCCACCTGTCTAGTCTTCAAAATAGTGTTTTCATTGCCTTTCCCCTTCTGTCCTTAAGGGATTCTGCTTTTTAAAAATCCCCCATATGGTCATTTTAGTGATGTTTGGGGAGCGATCAAAGTTGAATGTAAATGTTTAATATACCATCTTTTACAATAGTCTTCTTTAGTTAGTTGCTATGAGTAAATTTCCATTAATCTCCTCAAGAAAACTTAGCAGTAGTTGGTAAATCTATATATTACTGACTGCAGAGTAATTAAAACTTTAAAGAATACTACGTATATATTTGAATAATGGGTTTTGAGATTAACACAGAAATAGCTTGTCAGATTACAGACCCTTCCTTCCCCAGCCCAGCCCTGAAGAACCATAATCACGTAGCAGTGAATAACTGAAACTATAGAGGAGAAACTAGAAAAACAAAGGAGTATTTCTTCTATTTTCTTATCTCGTACCCCTTTTCGATCCATTTAGAAGCTGAAAATATAAATTAGGACAAATAGAGCAGTTCTATCCTCCTAAAATTCTTAGGCAGTGCCTAAAACTTGAGAGTTGGCCAGCTAAGTAATCTTGGGGTTCAGCAAGTCAACAACGGCTTGGAAAAGTAGCCAAATGAAACATTAGGTAGGCTGTAACTATCAACTTGCATTATAGTCACCGTTCGTTATATCCCAAATTTTATTTATTTATTTATTTATTTATTTATTTTTGAGACAGAGCCTCAAGCTGTCACTCTAGATAGAGTGCTGTGGCACCACAGCTCACAGCAACCTCCAATTCCTGGGCTCAAGCGAGTCTCCTGTCTCCGCCTCCCTAGTAGCTGGGACTACAGGCGCCCGCCACAACGCCCGGCCATTTTTGTTTTGGGTTGCAGCCGTGGTTGTTGTTTGGCAGGCTGGGGCTGGATTCGAACCCGCAAGCTCAGGTGTACGTGGCTGGTGCCTTAGCCTATTGAGCCACAGGTGGCCAAACCTATATCCCAAATTTTAGTTGCTCTTTTAATGACTTGTTTATTAACTACTATTATTGGCCAGTCTCAAACTAACCTTAAAATTCTGTCTCGAAAAACCAGTGTTGTCTACTGCATTTTTCACCTTTAAAACGCAGTTGTATCAATGACCATATTGGAATTATAACTAAATGTTGTATGATGGAACAATTGTCACCGACTAAATCAGACTTTTAAGAAATTAAAATCTAAACCATTAAATTTTAATAGAAAGTGAAGTAGATATGTTTAAAGACTCAAGACAGGCTGTTCTGTGGTCTTTTTTTGAAAAGACCTATTTACAAGGCAAGTAAATTCTCTCATAATTTTTTCCCTCCCATACTCCAATAATGCTACATAATTCAGCATGTAGAAGAGAATCACAGCCTTTTATGTGTACTGCTAAAAATCCTATAAAATGGAAGGTAGGTGCAATACTTATGTATCTTTCCTCTCAAGTGCCCAAATGCCATTCTATATTATACTGCCTCTGCAGAGCCCTGGCTATTATACAGGCAAATACTGTTTGTATAAAGCCTTGCCTATAGAGGTGAGTTTGCAGTTCAGCCTGGCTCTAGTTGGGATTTTATTTAAAACAGACTTAGAACGCATATGGAACCAAAAAGAGTTATCAAATGTGGAGGTAGGTGAACATGAACCCGGCATCCCCAAGGAGCAGCCACCATTGCTGGGCTTCAAGAAAAATTATTCTAAGATCATTCCATGCTATCAGCCAACCCACCTGTTGATAAATGAGTTCCACCAGTTCTTGCAAAGCATCATCTGTTGTAACCCAACCATTCAGGGTCTCTGCAAACTGTTCAATTTCAGTTTCAAAACTGCCAGGCTGCTCTGTAAGATGATTCAAAAAATCCTGAACATATTCTGATAGAGTGGGATAATCTTCACAACCATCCTCATAGGATTCCTATGGATCAAAAATTAAAAATTTTCGTAATCCATGCAACAAACAGGAGGTGGCCTGTCTCTAGCACAAATGACTTAAAAATCCTTCACATGATAAAACATGTTATTCCTCAATAAAGTTCACTGAACTATCCTTTTCTTGCCTAATATTTGAAATGTTAACAGAAAGGCTTCAATTTAGCTAGATAGGAAATTATCTTCTGATTCTTGACAGACTTTTTTATTTTTTTAAGAGACAGGGTCTCACTCTGTTGCTCAGACTTGGGTGTTATGATTAGAGCTCACCATAGCTTCGAACTCCTAGGGTCAAGTGATCCTCCTGGTTCAGCCTCCTGAGTAACTATGACTATAGGCATGTGCCACCACACCTAGTTAACTTTATTGTTTTATGTAGACATGGGATCATGTTTTGTTATCCAGGCTAGTCTTGAACTGCTGAGCTCAAGCAATCACTCCCACCTCAGCCTCCCAACTAACTGGAATTATAAGCATGAGCCACTGCATCTAGTTTGGCTCTTAGCAGGTTTATAAGGTAGCCAAGGAATAAAGTTCAAACCAATATTACACTGTGATACCACTATCAAAACTGTGCATCTAATTTATGAATTAAATAATATTTGGGATTTGCTTCAAAATGAGAGGGGAATGATGGACCAGGGATATAAGAACAAGAATGGCCACATGCAGCTTCCTGTTGAGGCCAGGGGGATTTGTCATACTATTCTATGTATTCTTATAGATGCTTGACAATTTTTTTTTTTTTTTTGGCTAGGGCTGGGTTTGAACCCACCACCTCCAGTATATGGGCCAACGCCTTACTCCTTTGAACCACAGGCGCCGCCCAACAACTTTTAATAATATATTGAAAAGAAAAAACCTAGGTAGGTTTATCTGTTTTGTTTGTTTGTTTGTTTGTTTTTGAGACAGAGCCTTAAGTTGTTGCCCTGGGTAGAGTGCCGCAGTATCACAGCTCAGAGCAACCTCTAACTCCTGGGCTCAAGCGATTCTCCTGTCTCCACCTCCCAAGTAGCTGGGACCACAGGCGCCCGCCACAATGCCTGGCCATTTTTTGGTTGTAACCGTCACTGTTTAGCAGGCCCGGGCTGGATTTAAACCTGCCAGCCCAGGTGTATGTGGCTGGTGCCCTAGCCACTTGAGCTACAGGAGCCGAGCCAGGTTTGTTTATCTGTTAATCCCCAAGGGTAGGGAAATGTATGAGGCTGTTAGAGTAACTAAGATTTCATCAAGGTCTAAACCAGGGATAGTCAACCTTTTTTAAAATTTTTGCTGTACATCAGAAGAGTAAGAGTTGTCTTGGGTCACATAACAAATACACAAACACTAACAAAAGCTGCTTAGAAAAATAAAAAGTCCTTATATACTTATGATATCTGATACTACAGATAAGCAAAAGATGTCCTCACAAAATCAGCATGCAGCCCATGGGCTACACGTTGACACTGTTGGCACTGTAGGCTTTTTGATGGCTATATCCAGGTTTCTAATAAACCTTGAACAGCAGCAGTTTCCAACTAATGTTTCCACAACTGTAACCTCTGGAGGTTCCCAAC
The DNA here is from genome assembly GCA_963573935.1 of Arctocebus calabarensis. NCBI lineage: Eukaryota > Metazoa > Chordata > Mammalia > Primates > Lorisidae > Arctocebus > Arctocebus calabarensis. The sequence continues at coordinate 18,057 of CAUYON010027748.1, forward strand.
TTTTTAATTAACGGCAGGAGGCTGATGAGTTTTACAAAAATTATCAGACCAGAGTTTTTATATTCTCAATGCCTAGAATACCATCCAAAGCATTAAGTTTCAGACTTATGAGCTAGTAACAATATACTGACTGACTCCAAATGGAGTCAAATGAGAAACCATATGAAAAAGTTCTGATGACAGGGCAGGGCCTGTGGCTCATCGAGTAGGGCACAGCCCCATATATGGAAGGTGGCGGGTTCAGACCCAGCCTCACCGAACTATAAAATAGAAAAATAGCCAGGCATTGTGGCAGGTGCCTATAGTCCCAGCTACTCGGGAGGCTAAGGCAAGAGAATTGCTGTGTGACGCCACGGCACTCTACCAAGGGGGATAAAGTGAGACTTTGTCTCTACAAAAAAAAAAAAAAAAAAGTTCTGATGACAGTACAGAAGAATTTTGTGAAGGGGTTAAGTCCTAAAGTTAGTGAATACATAAAAAAAGTCACACATGGCAGAAATACCGTTAGAGAAGCTCCATGTTACAGGTGAACACAGTCTTAGTACACAGACTAATGCACCCACTTGTCCAGTAGTTCCTCCATTGTTGGTCCTCTAACCACCATTTAGAGGTCATGTTGTATAATTTCTGTATCTCTTTAGACATGAAGTGATATTTAACACAAATGCATGTATTTATGAAAGGCACTCAGGAAATAAAACCAGCTGTAGGAATAGATTAGCAGACCCTTATGCTCAAATGGTGTTTATAGAACAGAAGGGCAGATAAAAATCACATACACTGAATTGGTCTGATTACACATTTGAAACCAAGTTAAACATTCTACTATAAGACAGGGTATTAATGTTGGTAAGCTACAGTGGCTTATGCTGGTAATGGCACTTTGGAAGGCTGAGGCAGGAAGATCACTCAAGATCAAGAGTTCAAAACCAACCCGGGCAACTTACTGAGACCCTGTCTCTACAAAATGTAAAAAAAATTAGCTGGGTGTGGTGCCATGCGGCTATATTCCCAGCACTTAGGAAGTTAATTTAAAGCAGGAAGATTGTTTGAGCCAAGAATTCAAGATTACAGTGAGCTATGATTCTGCCACTGTACTCAAGTCTGCACAACAGCGTGAGACCCTGTTTCAAAAAGAAAAAAAAAAAAAAGTTAATTTTGAAATTATTTGCTATTCATAAACATTACAGTTCTGTCTAAGGATTAAATGAGCTAGTGAATAAATCTTCCTTGAATGCTGACTAATACACAGTAAAGCACAAAGTGTTCAAATTAATAACACTTAAATTCCCAGGAGAATACTGAAACATATTTCAAATGTATGAGCCATGCACTTATACATAAAGGAGCTAGAGTATAGAAAGCATTCAAAAATAGAATGATAAAAAGCTCTACTTCTTGGTACCTAGGATGGTACCCTAATAGCCACCAGGTGTACGTATGTGATGGACAACATAATGACTTTCCATGTATCTCATTTAAGCTTTTCTAGGTAAGCATTACTATTCCCCCCTACAAAGAAGAAAGAGGCACAGAGCAGTTAAGTAACTTTGGTTATTAATTCAAAACTGAGTTGAGAGCCTACTAAGTAACAAAGACTGTTTTGGGGAAAGGAGAATAAATAAAGCAAACAAAGTCCTCCTCTCATGAAGTTCATTTTCCATGACAGAACACACATTCAGCCTCTGTAATAAACCATGAAAAGTGGTGGTGAGGGAAAGATTTAAGAGTTAACATCTAAACAGAGATGAAGAAACAAAATTCCAGCCATACAAGTATCTGAGGAAAGATATTCTATGTATTAGTCAAATACAATATATAGGCCCTGAGAAGGTAGGTACTTGGTCTAATACCTTTGAGAAGGAAGAACCAGAACACAGAATCCAGGGATGGGCAGTAGCTACTGAGGTTAAAGAGATGGATAAGGACATCGTTTAAGGTCTTCAGGGCCACGCTACAGAGCTGGCTCTTAAGGCAGTGGGAAAACAGCAGTGAGGGAGAGAGGACAGAGTTTGAGCAAGGAAGAATCATGAACTAGCTTAATTTGTACATGGCCATACAGTTAGAAGAACTGAGGAACTGAGCACAGAAAGCCTATAATTTTATTTACTTTTTAATTTTTTTCATGGCGTGGACAGTTCAAGAAAGCCTATACTTTTAACCTCTATACCAGTGGTTCTCAACCTACCTAATGCCATGACCCTTTAATACAGTTCCTCATGTTGTGGTGACCTCCAATCATAAAATTAGTAGCAACGAAAATAATTTTATAGTTGAAGGTCACCACAACATGAGGAACCGTATTAAAGGATCACGGCATTAAGAAGGTTGAAAACCACTGCACTGGCTCGGCACCTGTGGCTCAGTGGACTAAGGCGCCAGCCACGTACACCTGAGCTGGCGGGTTTGAATCCAGCCCGGGCCTGCCAAAAACAACAATGACGGCTGCAACCAAAAAATGGCTGGGCATTGTGGCAGGCGCCTGTAGTCCCAGCTACTTGGGAGGCGGAGGCAGGAGACTCGCTTGAACCCAGGAATTGGAGGTTGCTGTGAGCTGTAATGCTACGGCACTCGATCCAGGGTGACAGCTTGAGACTCTGTCTCAAAAAAAAAAAAAGAAAACCACTGCAC
>CAUYON010027749.1:0-24371 GCA_963573935.1 Arctocebus calabarensis
GACTCTGCTAGAGAGGAAGTTAGAAAATCCTACTTGGTGTAGGATTTTGTCTGTGTTAAATGATTGGGCCACAGATACTAGGCTTTGCTCTGGATTGGATGCAGTCAGAAAGTGGGAGTAACCTTGTGCCTGGTGTCTGCACAAGTCTTCACTAGAAAGCAGGATGAGCAGAGCAAAGCTAAAGCTGGGACTGATAACAGAAGCAGCACTTACCCCCCTTGGTAGAACGTGGGAGGATGGTGTTTGTGGTTTGGACGGTTCTGTTGTTTTTATCCAATGCTTCTGAGCTGGTGTTTTATAATTGTCATCCATGTTCAAAAATTTTAAAATAAATAGAGCAGAGTGAAGTTTATTTCTGGGTGTATTATTATACTGCTCTCCCCCTTTTGTTTAAGCAACATATTTTTTAATGTACGATTATGTCTTTCAATTATAGCTTGACCGGTGCTATTGCCAGGAAGTCCAGTAATGTGTTTAAAGCTATGTAATTGGAAAAAAGCTTGACATTTATTAGAAACATATGCAGAACCATTATCTGTTTTAATTAAAGGTGACTTTCCCATAATTGTAAAAGCTTCAGGAAGATGTGAAATAACAGCATCTGCCCATTCAGAAGCAAAAGCAGATGCCCAAGAAAAATGAGAATATGTGTCTATAGAGTGATGGACACATTTAAGATGGCCAAATTCTGGAATTTGAGTAATATCCATTTGCCAAAGATGGCTAGCTTGTAGGCCTCTTGGATTAATACCAGAGGGTAAAGGTGGCATTATTAAAGGCTGACAAGTAGGGTAAGAGTGAACAATAGCTTTTGCTGTATGCCATGTCACGTTAAAGATTGAACTTTTAAAGATTGAACATTATTATGATGTAAAATGTTCCAAATTAGCAACTTATAATTAATCCAATTCAATGATCAATAGCAGCATTATCTTCAAAGAGAGGACCAGGCAAATTAGAATGAGCTCTTATATGAGTAATATATAAAGGTTGGTCACGAGAGCAAATGAGCTGTTGCAATGTAAAAAATAATTAATTCTGATTCACTCCAAGGGAGTATAACTGTTTTTAATGTTCTGTACCACATGTGAAGAATATTGTGAATCTGTAACCACATTTAAAGCAATGTTACGGAAATCAGTTAAAAGTAAAATGATATCAAATAATTCAGCCTTTTGTACAGATTGATAAGGAGATTGCTGAATCCTAAAATTAACAGGTTCTAAGTAACCAGAAAAACCCATTTTATTATCATCAATGTAAAATGTGGGAGCATTAACTATAGGTTTTTGTTTAACAATTTGAGGTAAAATCCAAAAACTGTTTTTTAAGAATTGTAAACGTTTATCTGTGGGGTAATGATTGTCAGTTTCACCTAGGAAGTCAGCAAGTGCTACTTGCCAATCCATAGAAAAGGTAAATAAATTATTTATTTGTTGATTAGTTAAAGGAATGACAATCTTTTCAGGATCACGTCCTGCCAAATGTCATAACCTGAAATGACCTTTTAAAATTACATATGATATTTTTTGTATATATGGTTCTATTTTCTTTGTTGCTCTGTGTGGAAGAAAACACCATTCTACAAAAGTTTCCTTTTGTGCTAATAATCCAGTAGGTGAATGTTCAGAAGGAAAAACATAAAAAGTAAAATATGAAAAATCAGTGATTCTATCAAGCTGAGCTTCTTGTATGTGTTTTTCTAACCATTTTAATTCTTTCTCAGCTTTCTTTGTAAGTTGCCTTGAGCTATGTAAGCAAAGTGGGATCTCCTTCTAACAAGGAGACTAAATGAGTTAAAGTATAAGTAAGTATTCCTAGTACAAGTCTAACCCAATTTATATCTCCTAATAATTTTTGAAAATCATTAAGTGTTGTTAAGGTGTCTTGCCTTATTTGGACATTTTGAGGAATTATATGCTGAGTTGATAATTTATATTCTAAATAACTCAATGGTTCTTGTGTTTGAACCTTTTCTGGGGCAATATGAAGACCAAAAGTGGCAAGATATTGACAAGCTTCAGAATATATTTTTTGGAACTCTTCATATGAAGAGTGTGAAACCAAGATATCATCCATATAATGTAAACAAATTCCTTCCAGGAACTCCTTGCGTACTAAATCCAAAGGTTGTTATACAAATAATTAACAAAGAGTGGGGCTATTTAACATGCCCTGAGGGGCCATTCAGATTGATCCGCCATTTTGGCGGGGCTGATGGCTCGAGCTTAAGCTTGTAATAAATTTCACCCTTTGTTTTTGCAAAAAAAATCAATCAATAATAAAAATTTAACATGCCCTGGGGTAAAACCTTCTACTACTAATGTCGATCAGGCTGAGCATTATTCAAAGATTAAACAGTAAATGCAAAGTGTTTAGCATCTTCGGGATACAAAAGAATATTTAAAAAGCAATCTTTTAAATCTACTATGATGATAGGATAATTATTTGGAATCAATGATGGGTTTGAAATTCCTGGTTGTAAAGACCCCATGGGCTGAATAGTTGCATTGGCTTTTCTTAAATCAGTCAACATGCGCCATCTGCTGGATTTTTTCTTGTATTATAAAGATACAAGAATTTTTTCTTGTATTATAAGGATACAAGAATTCCCAGGACTAGTAGACAATTCAATATGATTTTGCTTTATTTGTTCTTTGACAAGAATATGAAGTGCTTCTATTTTTTCCAGAGGTACGGGCCACTGCTCAACCCATATGGGTTTGTCTGATTTCCATTGTAATGGTAGGGCAAAGTGCTGTGCAGTAGTCACTATGGAAAATCCTCTGAAAGAGTGGGAAATCCCAAACCAGATTGGTCACCAGCTTGTCACCTTAGCCTTGAGAGGTGTTACTGTGGAATCAAAGCCCATATTAAATATGTTTTTTGCTGCTGGGGAAATAGTGGGAATAGATAACATAGCTACCCATTGTTGAAGCAAATCTCTTCCCCCACAAAGTTAAAGCAGTGAGAGTGACATATGGCTGAAACTGAGCTGGTCGTTTTTCAGGTCCAAAACAATTTAAAATATGTGTACTTTGTTCAATATCTGTCATTGTTCCTAGTCCTAAAAAGCTGGTTTCAACCCCTTTTTTAGGCCATTTCTTTGGTCAGATATAAGAAGCAATAATAGAGACATCAGTTCCAGTATTACAAGTCCATTAGGACAGTGCCATCAGGAAAAGTTACAACACACTGAGGCCAATTATCATTTATGAAGGCATGCCAAAAAACTTCTTTTCCTGTATTGCCAAATCCACCTTCTCTTTTTATAGGAGCTGCTTTACCCTTATGATATGGGAGAATAACTGGACAACACGCTGTCCAGCTTCTTACGTATTCGTTTTAGTAGCAGAAGCCATTATTTGAATTTCACCCTCAAAGTCAGCATCTATTATTCCAACATGAATTTGCAATCCTTGTAATGTCAAGCTACTAAACCCTAATAGCAGACCTACTGTATTCATTGGAATAGGGCCATAAATGCCAGTATGCAATTTTACAGGTAAAGCATCTGTAATAATAGTCACTGTTTCATTAATTGGCAAATCCAAGGCCGCACTATTGTTCATAGCATGAAATAAATCTTGCACTGAGAGTTTTAGCTGTTTTGAATCAGAGCATGGGCTTGGCCGTTGCTCACTGGAAACTGTTGAGCAACAGAACCCATATTGTTTGTCTCCGGGCCCCAGGTCAGGGCCATTGAGGAGTTTCCCTGATTTTGTAAGGGAGGGAGACGATTTCCATCTTGATCTTTAATGGATCTACATTCATTTGTCCAATGCTTTCCTTTACCACATCTACGACACAAACGGGTGGGACCAGAAGATTTTTCATTTTTATTTACCTTGTTTTTCCTGTAGTACTTATGGATATATCCAGATTTTCCACAATTATAACACTCTGTTTTAGTAGAAGTGGCTGTGCCTTTAAAAGCAGCTGTAAATAAGTTAGCCTGAAAGGTTCCAGAGCCAACATCTCTGCAGGCTGGTATATAATGGTCTAAAGTAGCATTTTCCTGCATCTTTATTCCTTTGGTCATTTTGTCTTTGAATTCGTTCAATTCTTGAGACATCTTTTGAGTTATCTTTTGGATTACTGCTTAAGATCCTAATTCCACCTTTTCCTCCATTATGCTGATCTTATTTGCTATCCAGACTCTGAATTCGATGTCTAACATCTCAGCCATTTGCTTATGTAAGGGATCTTATGCTGTATCTACCTTGTTGTTCCTTGGAGGAGTTGATCTACTCTGATTATTCATATTTCTAGAGTTTTTTTGTTGATTCCGCCTCATGATTATTTTTCATTGTTGCTTATGACTGTCCTCAGAGTTGGGAAGGTGTCTTCCCAGATTGGACCCCAGCATGATCACTCTGTTGTTGTTGGATCTTTGTAGGGAGTGACCCTGTGTATCTGGGACTGCCCCACCAAGGGTGTTCTGGCAGCAGGAGAAGCTCCAGAATGTGGAATGCCTGGGTCAAGCAGCCAGGCATGGGATGGAGTGCCCATTGGCCTTTGCTAAGGGAGCCCCCACCTCCAGTATTCTCTGGCTGGGAGGAGGTTTCCAGGGGGAGGGCATGTGTCTTACGTCCTCCTGAGTCCCTAGTCAGATGGGCAAGGCTGATTTGGAGACAGAGAGTTTAGGGGAGGATGTGGGTTGTTTGGCTCCCAGAGTCCCTGGCCTGGTCAGGAAGGCAGAGGCCTGGCAGGTTCCTGGCTGATTCCCTGGCTGGTGTGGGAGGCAGGCAAACGCCTGGCATGGGGGGAGTCCTTTACTATGGCAGGCATCAAGCTGAGGTCCAGCAGTGTCCCTGGCTGCTGCGAGTGGAGGGCCAAGTCCTGGTGGGCAAGGATCATATCCGTTTGTGTGTCCTGATAGGGTCCCTGGCCAAGGTGGGAGCCTGGCCAAGGCCCATCTGTGCAGTAATTGGGGTCACGCAGGGGTCCCAGTACACTCCCTGACCACGGCAGGTGGCAGGCCGAAGGTTGGTGGGGTACGGATTGGAACCTGGCGGGGTTCCCAACAGAGTCCCTGGTCACAGCAGGTGGTGGGCCAAGGAGGGCAGGGCATAGACGTAACTTCATGGGAGTCGAAGCAGAGTTCTTGGTCCAGAGCTGGTGGTGGGCTAAGGCCCAGCGGGGCACCAATCAGGGCCGCATGGGTTTCCCTGCAGAGTGGAGTTCTTGGCCACCGTGGATGGTGAGCATGGGGCACGGATCAGAACTAGGTGGGAGTACTGGCAGAGTCCCTAGCTGCAGCAGGCGGCAGGCTGAGGCTGTGCAGGGAACAGATTGGCACTGTGCGAGATTCCTGGCAGACTTCCTGGCTGTTGCTGGCAGCAGGTCAAGCCTGGTGTGGTGCCAATATGAGCCGAGTGGGGTCCCGGCAGAGTTCCTGGCTGCTGCTGGTGGTGGCCAAGCCCTGTTTGGGCATGGATTGTATCTGTGCAGGGGTCCTGGTGGAGTCCCTGGCCACGGCAGGCAGCGAGCCAAGGCCCAGCAGTGTCCCTGGCTGCTGAGAGCAGAGGATCGAGTCCCAGCAGGCATGGATCAGAGCCGCACAGGGGTCCTGGCCAGGTTTGTGGCTGAGATGGGTGGCTGGCCGGCCAAGGCCCAGTGGGGCATGAATCAGGGCCATGCAGGTGTCCCGGCAGAGTTCCGGCCATTGTGGGTGGCAGGCCTGGGGCACGGATATTGGAGCTGGGTAGGGTCCTGGTGGAGTCCCTTGCCTGGCAGTTGGCAGGGGCTCAGTTGGGCCCCAGAGTCTCTTAGCTGGTGGACCATCTGGTCTGGCAGATAGGGATGGTGGGTGCTGTTCAAGTCCTCCTCTCTCAGTTTCAGCAGAGGTCAGGCTTCTGGTGCATCAGGTAAGGGGCAAAGAGTGTCCTGGAAGTTCAGAATGGCAGAAAACTTTACTTCAGTTTTTCTGCCTGAATCTTGGTTTCTTGGAGTCGCAGCTTGCCTCAGCAGAGGTGACCTGCAGTTATCACTTCTCTCTTGGCTGGACTCCTAGTCTTCAGCTCAATTGGGCAGTTTCTGGAGGTTATCTTTCCTTTTGGACAGGTGGCTCTGTCGGAAGCTGCTTCCAGTCGGCCATCTTGCCCCTCACCCAAGAATTTGTCTTATTTGGGAACTGCACATACTTACTGGGTAAGTTTCAATGCTTACATAAGCCAGGCCAAAAAAGCCTTTACTGGTCAGTTCTCTGCTTCCATAAAATGTTTCTGGAAGTTCTAGGAACAGATGTGACTGCAGAGCAAGGTCTGATAGGGTGTGCTATATACCTCTGCTACTCAAAGTGTGATCCACTACTCAGGAACTCATTAGAAATGCAGAACCTGAGGCTCCTCCTGTGATTTATATCATCAGAATTTACATTTTAATAAGATTTCAGGTGATTCATCTCACACTGAAGACTGAGAAGCACCAACAGAGCTGGTCAGGAGCTCCTAAGTTGGCTGAGCAGTGCATGAGGAGTGAAGCCTCACCTGGCCTGGGCTGGTGAACCACCCTCCATTTAAAATGTTCCACAACATGTTCAGTTTTCATTTTTCTCTGACTCAAACCTATAGTTAAGCCTTCCCAGAGCTCTCAGATTATATGATTCTTTTCTGGAGAAAGGTTCAATATTTGTCCATTCAAATTAACCTGGCTCTAGCATTTCATCAAACTATCTCTCCAAAGGCAACACCATTGTTGCTTTTCTTAACCTAGTTTAAAAATTGACTATAAACATATCCCTTTTTTTCTGGACGTCATATAGGGGCACTTATCTTTCCTTACCTGAGAAAGATTTAATTACTTACATTTGGGATTCCAAGGCTCTCTCAGTAATACAATTTATTTTAATCAGGAGTCTAAGTTTGTCATTCAATCCAATTATTCTCAATTAAATGACTGTGTATTTCACTTCATTACCAATTGATTGTGATTACTTATTATCACAAGTAAACTCAATATTTTTATGATAATTTCATTAGTCAGACAATGCCTGCTGTTCAAACTCAGTTTTATTCAGGGACCCAGATTTGGGCACCTGAAATGCTGTGAAATGCTTTTAAATAAATTCAAACAACAGATGCTTATTAAACTGCATGGCTAGCATTATACTGGGGATGTTAGGAAAAAGGAAAATGTTTAAGACAAATGCTACTCTCAATACTCTCGTATGAGCTGAGATGGGTTGCGTGTGTGATAACTTGTCAGAATGGTGGTGCAGACAAAACGTGCTGTAGGGATGAGTGGGCAGGATAGGAAGGCTTCTGGGGGAAGCAGGACTTTGGTCTTTGGGAGGCTGTGAAACAGATCATAATGGGGACTGACATTGGGAAGGTCTGAAATGCTTGGCAGATTTATGAATCCCTGGGATCCCACCCCAGACCTATTGAGTCAGGCTCCTTGGGGCATCGGTTTTGATTTTTAATAAGAAGATTAATTTAAGAAGGTGATTCAAATGTACAGGAAGTATGATTATGAGAAAGGTCTCCAGCTCCAAAGCCTGATATTACATTTCCAGTCTCTGCTGTCTAGATTTATGATCTTAAAGAAATCACAAGTCCCTCTAAGTTTCAGTTTCTCATCTTTAATATAGGAATAAAATATCTATTTTACTGAATTATTTTAAGAACTGAATCAGATAACTTGCCTGGACACAACAGGCCTTCAAGGAATACGAAGAAAGAAATAGTGCAAAGAGAGGAACATTTCAGATGGGCACAATGTGAATTCAGATGAGGAGAAGGTGAAGTCTCAGAGAGCCAGGAACTGACCAGTACTGTGGAAGTAAGGTGACCAACCATCTCAATTTGCCTGGACTTAGAGGTTTTCTGGGACATAGGATTTTTCTGGGCAAACTGTGGTAGCCGGCTACCCGAGAATGGGAGTAGAACTCACACTAGGAAGGAGGTTTGTGAAACTGGAGGGCAGATGGAATCAGATGATCTAGGACCTCAAGGCTGGCCTGGTGAGTCTGACCTTGTTACATGTGAAGGTTGCTTCACCTTTTATCTGCAACCACAAGTTTGCTCTACTACAAGCTTATGAGAAGGTGCTGTTGTTTCTTAGAGTTTCTTGTTGTTTCTCAGCCCTGTTCCAGGCAGGGCTTGAGCATCATTCACTCAGTCTGGAGCACTGAGGGCAAGTACAGAAAACTACTGCTTTTCACTGTAGCAGATACTGTTGATGCCCAGCCAATTACCTCTCTCTTGCTGCTTCCCACTATCTGGTCTCCCTTGTAAATAAGGCAGCCACATGCCTCAGTTCTGGCCAATGTAATGCAATATAAAATCTGTCAGTGAGCTTCTGAGTAGGAGATCTTTTCTCTAATAGAAGAAGACAGAATTATGAGCAGAGCTCTTTTTCCTACCGTCCTGGCTTCTCCCTGCTTCTTGCCTTTGATGTAGTCATGATATGTAGCTGTGGCTGCTATCTTGCAACCACAAGGAGAAGATTTAGAGAATGATAGATGCTGACACAATAATCTAATAGTATTAAGCTATTTAAATGGATCCAGGAGATGCCTTCTCCTAGGTTTCTTGAGAAGTGCACAACTGCTGTATAATTTAAGTCTATCTTCAACTTGCCTTCTGTTATTTGCAGGCCAAGTCATTTCTGATTCATCAGTTCATGCATGTGGGGGCCTGAGCTGCTATAGACTGCTGCAATCTGCTGAGGTCTACCCTAATCATTCTGAGCCTGACCACCGGACACTACAACTTCTGGAATAGGGGAGACCAAGCTGGAAAGAGGAGCCAGATAGAAGACCCATTCCTAGAAGGGAGGGGTCTGAAACAGCCCATGGATCCCACACTTGGAGCCTAGCAGCTGTCAATGGACATATTTAGGGATATCCTATTCATGTAGCCCTGCTGGGCTGGGCCAGCTGGTTCCCACTTCCATCTGCCTGACTCTATACATAACACAGCATTGAATTATGTCTCTAGCTGGGGCCCCTGCCTAACTCTCCACCACCTCCTACTGCCCTCTTTTCCATCTCTACTTGCCTCTACAATGCAGCCATACTGACCTTCCTCCTAATTCTTACCCACCTGCTACTTCCTGGTTGGCATCAGTGCCTTCCTCACCTCCAACCCCCACTGCACATAGGCAGACTCTGTACGAGTGTCCTCTCCTTCAAACATCTCTGCGTTTCCTGGGATAGGTTCAAGCCTCCTCCCAAGTGCTTGCATTCTGGCCAAGATTTCCTGTTCATTTCGTCAGAGCTGCAACTTTTCTACTGGAAAAGTGCACACCCTTCTCTTCAGTCATGTGATTCCAGAGGGACCAATTGCAAGTACAGAGCTCTGCCCACACGTGGCCAATCAGAGCCATCGCTTGTGTTTCTGTCCTTAAGCAGGGGGCAGGGCATAGCTGTGTTCTATGGGTGAGCATGTCACCTGTAGTGGAGGAAAATGAGGCTGACATTTGTGGAGAAGCAGAACTGGAGATGGAATGAGAGAATTCCAAGGATATCACTAGCATCCTTGGGTTCCATTCTGCCTGATGTAGACATTACTTCTGACCTTGCAAGTATATGAGAAGCCATAAATTTTCATTTTGGCTTAAACTATGTTGAGATGTTGGGGCTGGGGGGGATTATTTATTTATTTATTTTTAAAGACAGTGTCTCACTCAGTCACCTTGGGGTAGAGTGTCATGGTGTCTTATCTCACAGCAACCTCAAACTCTTGGGCTCCTCTTCCCTCAGCCTCCAGAGTAGCTGGGACTACAGGCGCCCACCACAGTGCCTGGCTGTTTTCTAATTTTTCTATTTTTAGTCCAAATGGGATCTCCCTCTTGTTCAGGCTGATCTCCAACCCCTGAGCTCAGGCAGTCCACCCACCTGGGCCTCCCAGAGAGCTTAGGATTTAGGTGTGAGCCACCACCTGGCCTTGAGATGTGTTTTGATCACATGCGACAGAAAAAAGTTCTCATTATTACATCCCCATCATAGCACATATTACTCTTTTTCTCATCTGTTTTTGCAACCAAACTGGGAATTTCTGAAGATTTGGGCCAGGAGCACACAGATTTAGTAACAGTTTATTGAATGAAGGAGTGAATAAATAAAGAACTAGACTTGAGTTCTCATCCACCTTGGACTTGTGCTCTTTGAATTGTGACTTCCTTCTTGAGACTAGTTCAGCCCCATTATCTCTGTTAATTTTCTTGAACCCCTGACTTAGACCCTGACTACTCACTCTTAGGAGTTCTCAGTAAGCTCTGCACCCAAGTCTGAATGATTTATAATAGTAGATCATCCTGTATTATTTTTGCTTCTAAGTTCTGGAGAAAGGCATTAAAATGAAAATTTAAAAAATGTAATTACCTGGCAAATGCTTATGGTGTGTCCACAACAGCCTGTGCTTGCACACCAGTAGTGACAGGGAGCTCACCACCTTACGAGGCAGTTCTTCCCATCTTAGGAAGGTTTCTTGTTATTAAAAATTCATCCTTGGGTGGTGCCTGTGGCTCAGTGGGTAGGGCACCGGCCCCATATATCGAGGGTGGTGGGTCCGAACCAGGTCCCAGCCAAATTGCAACAACAATAACAACAAAATAGCCGGGTGTTGTGGCGGGCGCCTGTAGTCCCAGCTACTCGGGAGGCCGAGGCAAGAGAATTGCCTAAGCCCAGGTGTTGGAGGTTGCTGTGAGCTGTGATGCCACAACACTCTACTGAGGGTGATAAAGTGAGACTCTGTTTCTAAAAAAAAAAAGAAGTTTATCCTTATATTGAACTGAAAACTGTTTCATGGTACCTAATTTCCCCCGTTGGGCTTGGTTCTCGTCTCTGGGTTCTCCAAACTTGAAAGACAGGACTCTCTGCTGCTCTTCTAACCTGAATATCTCCAGGCTAACACCAGTTCTCATGGGGACGTGAGGCCTTTCCAAGCCTTCATGGGCTTTTCTTTGTCTTCATCCCTCTTAAAATGAAGCCCACTTTTGCTACCGTTCCCTCCCCAAGCCAATTTTGGGAAGGGAACAGTAGGGGCACCAAGGGAACCAAGCCAATACAATTTTGGTGTTGCCTCTTCCCTTACTGGTACTGGTATTGTCTTTAATCCTTTCCTCCTAACACAGCTAGATGTGAGGCCTCCATTACCCCAGAGGAAGGCTGTCACAGGGAACTCTGTGTGGGGAATAAAAAGTGCAGGTGGCAGTAAGTCTGTCACCTCCTTCCTTCTGGAATCTGTGCTTCTGGTGAGTCAGTCTCAGAGAGGTACATGTTTGCCTTTGTTTCTCCACTTATGCAAACTTCATTCTATGGGGAGGAGAAGGAGATGGAGGAGGAGGAAGGTGTCATCGAAAGGGGAGACGGAGGAGGGGCAGGGCGCATCCTTTGAAGTGGGCCTGGGGCAGGGTGTTTGCAGGATTTCTGGGCTCCTGACACACAGCCCTCCACAGGCGATATTTGTGAGTGTTTTCTTCACGTGAGCCTAGATTTTCTAATGTATACTGACAGGCTCCTTAATGGCAGCTCATGGCAATGAATTGGGTAACAGGAGTTTGACAGCAAGCAGATAGCACAGGCTCAGACTTGATTTCTAGTGACAGACTGGGAGTCACTGGACAGAACCTTTAGGAGAGAAAACAAGTCCAGGAAAAGGTTGTTCGTCTGCCTTCTGATGACGTTCCCAGGGGCTGGCCAATCTGTCTCATCCAGGACGTGGGTGACCCCGAGCCTCTCCCCGTCATGTCCAGTCCTGCTCCTTCTCTTCTTGTGTGCCTTCCTCCCTCAGCCCCCCTTCCAAGCCACCACCGTCTCGTTGTGGGATCTTGTCTTGATGAAGGTATTTCTGCTCCTCACCATCTAGGGAAAGAGGCCTCCATTGCCCCAGCAGACACGAGCAAATGACCTCGGCTTCGGGCATGGTGGGAGGTACACAGCAGAATCCATGAGCCATTTTTCCTCTAGGGCTGAAGAAAGAGAAAGAATGAGGGAAGAGAGGTGGTGTATCAGAAAGAGGGGGCTGGGGCAAGGGAGCCAGTCCCCAGCTGAGGGACACTACTTTTCAAAGAGAGCCCTGGCTGATCCCCCTGTGTGTTAGGACCCATGGATGACAGCATGTCGGCTGTGGGAAGAACGAGTTGGAAGAACAGACCTCCTAGCTAGTAAACCATCTCTCTCTGCCCCAAGAACCTAAGTTGGAGGGTGGACCCACGGACGTTAGAGAAGTGGTAGTGACACGTGGGAAGGCAAGCAGCTCAGCTCCAGGTCTCTTCCTTAGCTGGCACCCTGGGAACCCAGCCTTATTATTTTCTCTTGCCTAGAGGACTACTAATTGTCTGATGATGGCTGTTTACACGTGTCCACTGATTCTGTCTCTTGGGCATCCTTCCACCAGGCTACCACGTCAGCTATCTTTGAAAAGCATAGGCCAGGTGCTGTGGCTCACACCTTGATCCTAGCACCTGGAAGGCTGACTTGGCTTGAGGTCAGGAGTTCAAGACCAGTCCGAGCCAGAGTGTGATCTGTCTCTACCAAAAAATAAAAAAAATTAGGTAAGCATGGTAACATACACCTATAGTCCCAGCTACTTGGCAGGCTGAGGCAGGAAGGTTGCTTGAGCCCAGGAGTTTGAGGTTACTGTGAACTAGGCTGATGCCACAGCACTCTAGCCTGGGAAACAGAGCAAGATTCTATCTCAGAAAAAATAAACAAACAAACCAATAAAAACCAAAAGACAGAAAAGCACTCTTCTGATCCTATCAAGACCATACTAAAACCGTTCATCCACCTCCCCCCCCCAAAGTCCCATTTCCTAGAGGCTCTAGCAGCTAGAATCTCGTCCCCAGTCCTGTGCAGAGTGAGGGAGGGTCGGTTGCTGCCTGTCTCTGGATGCTGTGTTCTATCACTTCTTCTAACAGCCAGTTTTTCAGCCAGGCTGTGCAGAAGTTAGCCTCCTCGGTACCAGACTCTGGGCATTTGCACATGCTTCTTCTTAATGCCTGGAATACGCTTTCCTCCTCTTCCAATCACCTATCACGGCATAGCAACCACTCCAACACTTTGTGGCTTAAAACAACAGCAATCTATGACTTTGCTCAAGAACCTACAGTTTGGAGAGAGCTCAGTGGGAATAGCTCATCTCTGCCACATGTGGTGTCACTGAGGCAGCTCAGCTGGGGCTGGAGGAATCACTTCAAAGCTGGGCTGGTGCAGTCACATGGCTGAGGGTCAGTGGGCAGCTCAGCCAGGGATAAGGGCAGGGGGTCTTGGTTTTTCCCCACTACTGTGTGGGCTGCAAGGGCTTCCTCACAACACAGCAAATGGGTTCCAGGAGCCACAGTCCCAAGAGCAGCTGCTAGAAGCTGAATCATATTCCATGACCAAGCCTCAGCCACGCAGCATCACTTTAACTACAGTTCCAAGCTTACTGGATTCAAGGGAGGCGACAATGACCTCACCTCTCAAAGGGATCAGTGTCAAAGTCACAGTTCAAGAAGAGCACGTGGGAAGAGAAATACTGTTGTAACCATCTTGGAAAAATAAAGTCTCCTATTCCTCTTTCCGCATCCTGTCAGTCACCCAGGTTTCAGCTTCAACATCTCTTTCTCAGGAAGACCGATGGTCATCTAAACAGAGAGAAGTCCCCTTGTCATACCCTGACCCTCTACATCTCCTGTCACTTGTCAGGCTTTGGAACAATAGTTTAATGTCTGTTTTCCCCACTGAACTGTCCACACATACTGGCCCCTTTCTCTGACTTTTCTCCTCACTGTTTGAGAAAGAAAATCCACTTATTAGTCATCTGTATTCATCACGTTTAGTGCTAAATTCTTTGACAAGATTATGTCTAATTCTTTGAACAACTTTACAAGGGATTAATTGCTTCCTTTATTTTAGACATGAGCAGAGACTGAAAGGTTAAAGAGAATTGTCAAAAGGATAGTCAATTGGCAGAATGAGGATTCAAACCTGAGCTAACCAGTTGTGAGGTCCTGGAACCCTTCCGAATCATCTTGGTTCTCTGTGGGTTGTTGTGAATTTTGAGAGGATTACTAGTTGTGGTTGAATTTTTCCCGTATTTTCAGACAATTGTATTTTCTATTTTTTTTTTTTTTTTGAGGAAGTGTCTTGCTCTGCCCCTACCCTGGCAAGAACATTGTGGCATCATTATAGTTCACTGCAACCTCAAACTCCTGGGCTTGAGTGATCCTCCTGCCTCAGCCTCCTGAGTAGCTAGGACTATAGTTGTGTTCTAAAATACTGGCTTTTTTCTACTTTTTTCTTTTCTTTTTTTTTTTTTTTTGAGACAGAGTTTCATTTTGTCGCCCTTGTTAGAGTGCTGTGGCGTCACAGCTCACAGCAACCTCCAACTCCTGGGTTTAAGCAATTCTCTCAGCCTCAGCCTCCCGAGGAGCTATGCCTGGGAGTAGGGTTGTGGAGAGTATGCATATCTTCAGCCCTTAACCAACACCCAACTCTTTTCCAAAGTGTCTGTACCAATTTACAAACCCACTAGCAGTAAATAACTCTCCATTGTTGTACATTCACTTGGTATAATTCTGTTAAAATTTTTTGCAATTTAGTTGGTGAAGTTAATCTTGTCAAAATATTAAGATCATTTAAATTATCTCTGTATTACTGATATTGATATTTTACCAAATACTGAGAAAACTGTGTTAAAATACTCCCCTATGATGGTGGGTTTGTCAATCAATTTCTCATTATAGTTCTGGTGTTTTGTTTTGTTTAGAGACAGAGTCTTGCTCTATGTAACAAAGGCTAGACTCAAACATCAAGCAATGCTCTTGCCTCAGCCTCCCAAGTAGCAGGGGCTGCAGGCGTGCACCACCATGCCCAGCTGACTTTCAGTATTTAAAGGCTTTTAAATGAAAGGAAGTCTAAAACTGGTATATCTTCTTTTATCACTAAATAATGGCCTCTTTACCCCTATTAATGCCTTTTGCCTCAAATCCTGTTTTAAATGATATTGCTATGGCTACTTTAGTTTTTCCTTGGTTAGTATTCGCCTGATATACCTTTTAAAAAATCTTTTGAATTTTCTTCTGTGTCCTTATGCTTTAAGTACATTTCTTGTAAGCAATATTGTCCCAGCCAACCTCCAATCTTGAGTTCATACCATATGTAGTCCCCTCCTACATCCTACAACAGCAGAAGACATTTACTCCTGGGTCCCTCACGCCTGACATGCTGTTGGGGCTTGAAGTGTTTGATGAATGAATAAGCGAATGTATGATGCACATTAAGCAGAGGAGAAAGTGCAAGATGGGAAAGTGTTTTCTTTCTGCCAAAAGCGTTCTGTTGTAACATAAGTTATTATTTTTTTCCAAAGCAAACAGGTGTACAGGATTTTCTTTAAAATAAATATATTGTTAGGGCTGGGCATGGTGACTCACACCTATAATCCTAGCACTCTGGGAGGCTGAGGCAGGAGGATTGCTTGAACCCAGGAGTTTGCAGTTGCTGAAAGCTACGATGACACCATGGGCATCTCATCTGGGGCAACAGAGAACCCTGTCTCAAAAAGAAATGGCTATTTGTCATACTTCCATTGACATTTCTATGATGGCCCAAGTGACAGGTGGGTTTTTGCCCTGGGGCAATGGCTGCCACACCCACCCCTTCTCTCCCAGCAGCCACCATGTGTTCCTGCAAGTGCTCAGACTCTTTTGTCTATTACCACCTGAGCTTGGGGAGTCTGGTGTCTTTTTTGGGCACATTTGAGATGATAAAAGGGGAATGGGCTGTTGAAGAGGGCTGCTGCCCAGGTGGGCAAGGTAATGAGTGGGAGGAACTCATGCCGCCTGACCTGTGGGTGCTGAGAATTGACAAGGGCCAGGGTGAGAAGCCTCAGGCCTCCAGGACCCTCTGTCCACTGGGGGGTTAGCCATGACCTTTCTGGGTGTCCTTGGGAGAGTTACTTACCTTCCCTGAAAGGTAACAGTCACTTACCTCTGGAAAATGAAAGGTGGGACTTAGAGGTTTGGGTGGGAAAAGCCGAGCTTTCCAGGCATTTGGGTCCTCAAGAGTGTCTCTTGGCTGACAAGGGCAGAGGAAGTGTCCAGGGAGCCAGTTTGCTCTTGGCTGAGGGTGTCCTGCAGCGAGAGAGCAGGCCACCAGCCTGGGGATGGCCTCATTCTGCCTGCCCAGTAGCTATGGGTCAGCCTCTGGTGGCCTGGTTTGACCTTCCTCCTCTGCCCTCATGAAAGGGTTGAGGACTCCTGTGACTGCTGCTTTTCTTAAGAGTGACTCCTCCTTACAAAGGGCCAGGCTCTTCACCCTCCCTGGGTCAAGTCTTTCTGCTAAAAAACACAGAGAGGAAATAGGCCCCCCCTTTTTGGTTTCTCCTGTGTTAAACCATTTTAAAGCTGCCGGAGCAACTCTGAGGGTCAGCTAAGACAAAATGCTATTACTTGGCCCCAATTTCCTGTTGACCCCCCAAAGTGGGTCAGCCACTGAGCTCAGCAGTACTGCTTAGCCAGAGATGCTCTGGCCCTTGTCCCCTCGCTGTCCTGCAGCCTGGTGCCTGGTGCACATGCTCCATGCAGAGGGAGGCTGTGTCTGGAGTGTCCCTGAAAGGTAGCGGTGAGCGAGAGGGAACCCCCGAGTAGGGAAAGTGATTGTAAAACCAGCTCAAGAGTCCAGCCTCAAATGCCTCTTCCCTTTTTCAGTTGCTAAAAAATTATAATGACTCCTCGAAGCCATGTGGGTAGGGAACAATTAGACCAGGGTCTTGTTCCTTCCCAACTAAGATGCAGGGTGCAAGAGTTGGGGTTCTTTCTGCAGAGCAGACCGATGTAGGGAGCTGACAGCAGGATGTCTGCAGGGAAGAGTCCAGAGTGTCAGACCCACAGGGAACCCAGAAATCACGGCAGAATTGGAACCACTGGTAGTGGCCCCCCTCCTGGCTTTCAGAACCCTATACTCCTGGCCTCCTCCCCTGCCTGACGACTCTTCCTTAGTCCTGGCTCACAGCCCTCCTGCACGAGTGGCCTCAACGTGTTGGAGCCTCAGTGATCAGACTGGGCTCTCTGGGCCCCCAGTGCCTACCTCTCTCCCCAGTGATTATGTCCTCTCTCTGAGTTAATACTATCCCCAGGCCAGCGGCTTCCAGGCTGGGGCCGGAGCTCTGGGCTTGTTACTGGACATCTCCCCTGGCTGTCCACCAGCAGTCACAGCCAGCTCCCCGCCCTCCATGGCACCCTCCATCTTCAGCTGGTGCATGTGCACGTCTTCCCCTTGTTCCCCTGCATCCACTCTCAGGAGCCAGAGTGATTCCATAGTGTCGTCTAGCACTCTGACCTCCAGGCCCCAGGCTGCAGACTGGTACTGGCCAGTGGCCTTCCGGGAACTGGGCCACATAGCAGAAGGTGAGGGGCAGGTGGGCAAGTGGGCAAAGCTTCCTCTGTGTTTATAGCTGCTCCACCTCCTATCAGATCAGTGACTGCATTAGATTCTCTAGGAGTGAACCCTCTTGTAAACCACACATGTGAGGGATCTAGGTTGCACGCTCCTTATGAGAATCTAATGCCTGAAGATCGGAGGTGGAGCCGGGGCAGTGATGCCAGCACTGCGGAGCAGCTGCAGACATAGATTATCATTAGCAGAGAGGGCTGACTGCACAGAGACCCTGATACATCAGTTGCTTGCAGACTCGTATCAAAACCATCCCCTCTGCCCCTGGTCCATGGAAAAATTGTCTTCCATGAAAGTGGTCCCTGGTGCTAAAAGGGTTGGGGACAGCTGCTCTATAACATGGACTTCCCCTGTGTAAAACCTGTCAGGACTCCCCGCTGTGGTCCGTCTGGTGACAATGTGTTGTCTCCCTTTGGAGTGAAGATGGGGAGTGGGAATAGGCTCAACCTTTCAGGTCTGGGTTCTGACAAGGGCTGGTAAGGATATTGCCCAACAATCTCAGAGTCACGGCTGAGACAGTTCACTCCTCCTTCATGCCTCTCTGCAGGCAAACTCCACTCCCTGGAGTCCCCTGGACCATCCATGGCTAGGCCAACTGGCAGTGACCCAGGTACGACCAACAAACCCTCTGGGCAACTGGCCACTTTGAAATTTCCAGGGGTTGAGTACCCCCCATCATTCTGATGCTCTTTGCTGGAAATCTACAATAGAAGCTGAGACTCACGTGGATGGGACGAGGTGTTAGGAGCCATTTGACGGCAGCAGCCTGGAGAGAAGGTGTGGGGATTCTGCTGCCGAGGTTCCCAGGGAGGTTTGCTTCCTGCACTGGCCGGAGTGTTCCGCACTTCCTTTAGTGGTCAGAAACACCCTGATAGCTTTCCAGAGAAGCCATGTATCTGCTTAGCCCAGGCAGGGTTGGATTCTGCTGCTTTTGGGACTGCACAGGGCTGCTCTCAGCTCTGCGGCATGTGGGGCGGGCTGACACTTGCACCATTGCTCCCCTCCCCACAGAGGTCACACTTGTTCTGCCAGTTACCTCAGAGCCCTGGGCTGCAGCAGCCTAGGAGGAGGGGCAGGAAACAGCCGCCGCCTTTCTGTGTATCTGTTTCTGTATCAGTGTCTCACCCTGAAACAAAGGAATTCTAAGTGATCTCAGAGTCTGAAAAGTGACCAGAGTCTGGAAGTAACTGGCAGTTGTGGAGCTGCAGTGGCATCTTAAATATGTCAGAGTGCTGAGTCTGAGTTTCCGTGATTTTCATACGGATTTCCATGATTGCAAGATGCTGGCTGCAGCTCTCAGCATCCCTTACCGAGGTAGGAAGAAAAGGGCCGTAGTCAAGAACTATTCTCCCGAGCTTCCTCCTTTTCCTCAGAGAGGAGAAGTGCTGCTCAGAATTCCCTGGCGTATTTCCCCAGTGGCTAGAGCTGCGTCCATAAGGTCACTTCTAGCTCTCAGGGCAGCGAGGAATGCAGGCAGCTTGGCCCACTGGGATCCGTGCCCTGAGGCTGGCACGAAGCTGCCTGAACCCATCAGGGCTAGCACAGGGGGAAGGGGAACTGGCTGTTGGCAGAGCCCTTAACTGTGTCATCAGATTTTCAGCTTTGCTTTCAGCAAGTTGACAAATAATCACCACCTCCTTCTAAAACCGAATCAAAACCAAGTGCATGGGAGTCTTTCCAAAGCTACCAGTGTAAATGACCAACCATTTCTAAGCCGAGAGGCACACCTGCCTCCATCCTCTCCATGACTGCCCCGAGGCTGGACGAACTTTCCCGAGCTTCCTGAAGTCCAGCCCCCACACCGTGGAGGAACTGGGACCCCAACCGCACCATCGGTGGATGTGATGTAGCTCAGGTCCCCACCACCGAGGGCTGGGATTTCAAACAGAGAAAGGAATAATAAAACTTACCCTGTCTTATGAGAGCCCTGGGGACCTAGAGGAAGGAAATGTAAGGCTGCTTTTTATAGACTCAGTCACAGCCTGAAGGGTGTGAAAACCCGGAGAAAAGTCACTCTCCTTCACCAGGGAAGAGAAATAATAACAGACATTATAATGCACACAGAGTTACAGCTGGGAATGCACAAGCATTCCAAGAACTAGAAATGAGAGAATAACTAGAAAATACTATTGAACACATTTTAATGACCTAAAATCCTTAAAATGAGTAAAAAGAGAGCGAGAAATGGAAGATGGAAAACAAAGTGAAACTAATGTGTGTGTATATGTATATAAAGTTTCAACAGGACTTCCAGAGAAAGTGGAATTGTCACTTTGACAGGTGTCCTTTACCTATGAGATGATGCTCTGACCCGGCAGATGTAAACATGTGTCAGAGCAAGGCTGTTGTTAGGGTCCCTTGGAATGAACGGGGGAAAGTGGCCTAGACCTGTGGGTAGGCAGCAGCGTGACTCCCTATGCGGGAAAGCAATTTCAACCTCGTTTGAGAACGTTGCACCATGCTGTGTAACGGGGCAAACAATTATTAATACCTAGTGTTCCAGCCTCTGTGCTTTCCCTACTTTGCCTTATGAAGAGAATATAGTCTTTGACTCACTCAACTTCCTAAGCTGCTGGGAAATCTGGGCTTTATCAGATGATTTCTGGCAGTTAAAACAAATACTGAATTGTGTAATTTTCCTATAGTGAGAGACCAGTTAGAGCCATGAGAGGCAGAGGGCAAGGACTTGGTGAGTAAGGCCAGAATAGTTGTATCAGAAGGGATCACATGGCTCGGTGTCCGTTCTCAGTGGTTAGGGCACTGGCCACATACACCGAGGCTGGTGGGTTCGAACCCAGCCCAGGCCTGTTAACCAACAATGACAACTGCAACAACAACAACAACAAAAAATAGCTGTTATGGTGGGTGCCTGTAGTCCCACCTACTCGGGAGGCTGAGGCAAGAGAATGGCTTAAGCCTAAGAGTTGGAGGTTGCTGTGAGCTGTGATACCATAGCACTCTACTGAGGGTGACATAGTGAGACTCTGTCTCAAAAAAAAGTAAGAAAGAAAAAGGAGGAATCAAGAAGGGGAGAAAAATCCATGTGGTAAGGTTGACCATATTTTGCCATGTATAATGCACTCCTGTGTATAATGTGCACTCATGTTTTTGGTCCAAATTTTCAGGGAAAAAATTTTCATTTCAATTTACCTGCCACCTCCAGTATATGGGGCTGGCACCCTACTCCTTTGAGCCACAGGCACTGTCCTCATTTCAATTTTTAAATCAAAATTTTATTTGCTTATATGTAAGTACTTGGTTTTTTTGTAGCTTAAAGGAGTTTTAGCATTTATTATTTTTTTTTTTTTTAGAGACAGAGTCTGAATTTATCACACCTCAGTAGAGTGCTGTGTCATCACAGCTCACAGCAACCTCCAACTCCTGGGCTTATGTGATTCTCTTGCCTCAGCCTCCCGAGTAGCTGGGACTATAGGCACCTGCCACAATGCCTGGTTATTCTTTGTTGCAGTTTGGCCAGGGCTGGGTTCAAACTGACACCCTTGGTATATGAGGTTGGCGCCCTACCTACTGAGCCACAGGTACTACCCTATTTCTTACCATATTATGGTACAAGAAATTTCATGGAAGAAACAATTATAAAACACAAAACAGATATAAGGTACAAGAAATTTTAAGTACCAGTAACAAATAGAGCTACCCATGTATCATGTACATCCTTATCTTCCCCTCAAAAATGTGGGCAAAACAGAGTACATTATATATGGCAAAATACAGTATGTGTGCGGAGGAGGAGAGAGGCTTCTGAGTGTGAAAGATAAATAAGCACACTGGCAGAAGGGGCCTCAGAGCCCTGGGAATACATGAAGACCGGCAAAGAAAGGGAAAAGGGGATGTGACAAGGGTTGCCGAGGTTAAGGTTAAGGTTTGGCTCCTCTTTGACATTTCTGCAGAGATGTCAGCTATAAGAATTGCTTTTTCTTTATTTTGAGGAGAGTTGTTTTGTTAACATTCTGGGAGATCTGCACAGTTCTGTGAACGGAGTGCTCAACAGAGCCTGGTGGCACGAGATTTCCAGTCTCTAAGTTGGGAGGTTCAGGAATCAGAGCACATGTGCATATTGATTTGGAAACGTCTTGAGCACAGGTGCAAGACACTGGCTCCTTCCCCTTGGTCTAGGTCAGGGAGATTCTCCTGGAGGAGGAAAGCCCTTTTGTGTGTGTGTGTATAGGGGTACACAGAGAGTTGACTGTGACCATAATTATTTTTTTGGCATTTAAAATTTTTTATTTAATAAATGAACATATGAAGTCAGACAATTACTAACACGTTTGAATTCTCTGTGTATTCTGATTATTAAACCTTTGTCGGAGACATAACCTGCAAATATCTTCTCTCATTCTAAGAGTTGTCTGCTTGCTTTACTTACTGTGTTTTTGGCTATGCAGAAGATTTTTATTTTGAACAGGTCCCACTAGTGTATTTATGTTGCTCAGTTAGTTTTTGTAGTTACACAAATACATCTATGATTACTAACATGTTTGGAAATACCAAATTAAACTGTTAACAATAGCTTGCTCTTAATTTCTCCTCAACCTTTACTTTTATAAGGATGATGAGATATTTAAATTTGGATTTAGACATCTATGTCTTCTATGTGACCAAATTCTTAACTTTTTCACGTGTATATTTCTCTCTACAAAGTCACTATATGAATTTCCATTATGATGAAAAAATAACTGATATTTTATAAGGATCTGATTTTTTCAAATGCTCATATTGACTAATGTTACCATTATAATTTCAGAGACAATTAAATAAATAGAAATAAATGATGGAAGAGTCTGCATTACACATATTGTTCTGGTTTCCCATTCTTTCCTCAGATCCATTTATTTTACTCTTCTCTCTTTCCAACCCCAGTTAAGTCCTAGTTTTTATTCACCTTCTTAATGTGGGGTTTTGCTTTGTACTTAATCTACCAATTTAGTTTTCCATTTAAGTTTTCTTTCACAATTCTTTCATTGAGATGGGTAGCTTGAAAAGGTGGCTAACCTACATATAAGGCAGAAAACTGACAGAGATGGGCCAAGAGAGTTTTCATTGCTTTGAGAATATCAGAGGTATGCAACAATTCATAGAAAGAAATTCCTGGAAATGTAATCCATAGAGAGTTGAGTGCTGTTTAAATGTGTTTGATTATAGTATTATTCTTGAAAGTATAAGAAAAACAGACATGAAACAGTATACCTGAAAGTATAAAAAAAATTCTAAAAATGGAAAGATGGCAGCTGAGTAACAGCTTCCTTGCTCCTGGGCACGATGAGATTGGGGAGAGAAGAATCCAGGCATCTCTGGCTGGCGAGATATGCCCAGAAACATCCCTTTGGGGACACAGGGAGACAGCATGAGACTTCTGAACCCCCTGAGGAAGGCAAAAGCAGTGGAGATCTGGCAAGTGGTTGCATGTGTTCATTCCATCTAATCCTGCCGGCAGCTGTGGCTACAGCAGCAGTGAGATTGCAAACTGGAAAGGCATTACCTGTGAGCTGTTTGGGTTTCTTTTGGACTTGGCACTCAGTTGAACTACCTTGGGAGAACTGGGGCAAGAGTATGGGGGTCTTTGAGTGTTGTCTGGGGTTCAGACAGAGCCACCAAGCCAGATAGAGCTACTAGTGTTTGGTTGTGGGCTGTGTGGAGCCATTGTAGGAGAAGTGCCCTGGCAAGCTTCACCCTCAGGGTTGCAGAACAAGCATCAGGTGGGAGCGAGTAATCTAGGGACTGAGCAGCCTAAAGGCGGGGACTGAGACACTTTGCAGTCTTAGCCCTCAGGGGCATAGGGTGAGATCAGTTTTGGCACACTGGGTAAGTGGATAGCTACTTAAGGAGTGATCCCAGCAACAAGCGCTTTCCTGGGAAAGCTTCTGCTTAGCCCAAGATAGCAATTTAAAGTGCCTTCTAAACAGGCTGAGGAGGATTTAAGCTCTCCACCCTGCAGGGTTTGAGAAATCATTAGAGGCCTCGGGTCTCCATTTTGTTCAGCTGTATCAACATTTTGATTAACAGATCATACCCCAGAAGATCACCTCTTGCCAGACAATATCAGCAAGATATATATATGGCTTTGTTTCTTGGTTTTGTTTTGTTTTGTGGGTTTTTTTTTTGTTGTTGTTTGTTTGTTTGTTTTCATTATTGTTTTGTTTTTAATTTCAACATTTTCCTTAAAGATCTTTCTTTCCCTTTTTTTATTTCTTCATTTTTCTAGTTTAAATATAATTTTCCATTGCTGCTTTTTTCAACAATTAGACTTCAATTTTGCTAGTGTTTCTACCCACAGTAATTGTTTTTTTCCCCAATCTTATCCTGTAAAGTTTTTGGTTTGCTTGATTTGATTTGATTTATTGCATTTTTGTCTTCCCTCTCTACTTGGTGGAGGTGGGGTACTGTGTCCAAACAGGCAGGCAAAGAGCTGGTGACCTAATCACCCAACCAGGCACCCCTCAGATGTTGGGGGCTCTTAAGGTTGGGTCAAAGTACCCTACTGTACACCTATATTGCTCCCATCCCCCTCTTTCTGTGCCTTTTTACTTTTGGTCAATAGTTGCTTCTATCCACCCCTTCTGCCTCCCCCTTTTTCTTGCCTTTTCTTTCTTTCTTTTTTTTTTTTCCTCTCTTTCCTTTCTTTTTTCCCTCCTTGCTCTTCAATCTTCTCATCCTCTGGTCCTGTACCAAAACGACTCATCAAAACCCTAGTCCAGAAGCACAGCAATTTAAAGAGCGGGAGGAAGTGAAAGGAAAATTAGAACAAGGAAACAGATAAAAGAAATCATGAGGAAGAACCAGCAGAAAACTCCTGGCATCATGAAGAACCAGTCCAGAGCAACGACCCCTAGAGGCTGTGAGGTAGATACTGTAGAGGATTCCACCTATAAGGAAATGTTAGAAATGTCAGAAAGGGAATTTAGAATACAGATGATGAAAACAATCAAGGAAATGAAGGAAGAAATGAAGGAAAATGCTGATAAAG
>CAUYON010027750.1:0-20245 GCA_963573935.1 Arctocebus calabarensis
TCCTGCCTCTGCCTCCCAAGTAGCTGGGACCACAGGTGCCCGCCACAATGCTGGACCATTTCTTTGGTTGCAGCCGTCATTGTTGTTTGGTGGGCCCAGGCTGGATTCGAACCTGCCAGCTCAGGTGTACGTGGCTGGCGCCTTAGCCAGTTGAGCCACAGGAGCCGAGCCATGTAATTTCCTTCTTAATCTCCTCTATGACCCATCTATCTTTCAGCATAAGGTTATTTAATTTCCATGTTTTATGAGTATGCAGATTCCTGTTGTTATTGAATTCAACTTTTATTCCATGATGGTCAGAGAAGATGCAAGGAGTAATTTCAATTCTTTTAAATTTACTGAGGTTAGACTTGTGACCTAAGATGTGATCGATTTTGGAGTATGTTCCATGGGGTGATGAGAAGAATATTTATTCAATTTTATTAGGATGAAATGTTCTGTAGATGTCTGTTAAATCCTGTTGTTGAATGGTTAAGTTTAATTCTAAAATTTCTACAATTTCTTTTTGGAGGATCTATCCAACACTCCTAAAGGAGTATTAAAATCTCCAACTGCTATGGAGCTGGAGGAAATCAAGTTGCTCATGTTTATTAGAGTTTTTCTTATAAATTGAGGCGCATTCTGGTTGGGTGCATAAATATTAATAATTGAAATCTTATCATATTGAGTAGTATGACAAATATGAAATGTCCATCTTTATCTTTCTTTACTTTGGTTTCTTTAAAGCCTATTGTATGCAAATAAGACTCCAACACTTGCTTTTTTTCTGTTTTCCATTTGCCTG
Source organism: Arctocebus calabarensis (assembly GCA_963573935.1). Classification (NCBI taxonomy): domain Eukaryota; kingdom Metazoa; phylum Chordata; class Mammalia; order Primates; family Lorisidae; genus Arctocebus; species Arctocebus calabarensis. The sequence continues at coordinate 785 of CAUYON010027750.1, forward strand.
GAATATAGATGACCATCCCTTCATCTTGAGTCTAAATTTATCTTTTAAGGTAAGATGAGATTCTTGTATGCAGCAGATATCTGGCCTGAGTTTTTGTATCCAGTCAGCCAACCTGTGCCTCTTTAAGCCTCCAGGGGCTTAAACAAAAGTCCAGTGAACATTTTTAATCCTTTTGCCTCTATGGAAGTTGGAATTTGATCAAAAGTTATTGAGTGAGTTTATTTTTGTGGTGAAGGATTATGCTAGTCATTTTGGAGGATAGGTCTGAGAATATCCTAGAGAGCTGGTTTAGTTGTGGCAAATTTCTTCAACATGTGGATGTCATTACAGCATTTAATTTCTCCATCATAAATGAAACTCAGTTTAGCTGGATACAGGATCCTGGGTTGAAAGTTCTTTTGTTTCAGGAGATTAAAAGCCGATGACCATCCCCTTCTAGCTTGAAAAGTTTGAGCAGAGAGATCTGCAGTTATTCTAATATTCTTCCCCTTGTAGGTTATGGTTTTCTTACATCTGGTTGCTTTCAGAAGTTTCTCCTTCATATTGACTTTAGTGAAGTTAATTAATGATGTGCCTGGGGGATGTTTTATTCAGGTTCAGTCATGCTGGGGTTCTGAAACTGTCTCCTATCTGAATTTCGGAATCTCTTGGCATGTCTGGAAAGTTCTCTTTCATAATCTCATGAAGAAGGGACTCTGTGCCTTGTGCCTTGTGAAGCCACTTCGTCTCTTTCAGGGATCACTATAAGGTGAATATTGGTTTTCTTCAAATTATCCAAGAGCTGTCTGAGAGAATGATCCATTTTTGCTCTCCATTTCTTTTCCTCTTTGAAAGTTTGGGAGTGCTCGAAAGCTTTGTCTTCAATGCTAGAAATCCTTTCTTCTGTTTGCTCCATTCTGTTACTGAAGGATTCTACTGTATTTCTCAGATCTTTGAGGGCTGCAAATTCTTTTCTCAATGGGTTGAAATCTTTGGTGATTTTGTCTTTAAATTACTGGAATTCTTAAGACAATTTTTGAAATGCTCCCTGAATTTCTAAATCCAACTTTTCCTCTATTTTACTGATCTTATTTGCAATCCAAATTCTGAATTTGGTTTCTGACATCTCAGCCATATGTTTATGAATGAGATCTTCAGTTGTAGCCGCCAGATTGTTCCTTGGGGGGTTTGATCTACTCTGGTTGTTCATGTTACCAGAGTTTTTCTGCTGATTCTGCTCCATGATTATTTTACACTGTTTGGCTAGATAATTAGATAAGGAAAAGTTGGGTTGGGGGTTCTAGGAGTAGTAATTGGCTAGTCCTTTGCCTGAAAGCTGGGGCTGACGTCTGTACCTTTCCCCCTAGAGCTTCACCAAAGACTCGTATAGTGGTACAGCCTGAGAAAATGGGGACCTTCTTGGTGTGGTGGGGTTAAGTGGCTCTGTCTTATTTATAGCTAGTCTCTCTCTTACCCTACTGAATCAATTACTCTGGGTTGAAGTCTGAGCTGTGGAGAAATACCAGCAATTAAGTCATGGTGCCCCCAACAGGCAATAATTAGAAAAGGAAAATCAAACCTTCCCACAACCACACACCCAGGGTACCACTTTGGATAGTCCTCAGGTGATTGGCCCAGTTGAAGGGGTCCCAGTGAATTGTCCCAGTCAGCACCGCTCTCAGGTGGGAGAATTCAAAAGGTCTCTGGCAACTAGATAGCAGAGGTCTGCTGTAGCCCTAGTATAACTTGCTCCAATGCTCCATGAGATCAGAAGAACCCACCCAGCAAATAAATTAGACTGGGACAGTTGATGCCTCCTTCTTCACCTTGCAACTCTGTCATACCCAGTCACTGGTAACCCTGCAGGGCTGTGATCGTTCCCTCCAATGAGCAGATGCTCCAGGGATTTGAGCCTGCCTGAGTCACAGGGAGATCTGTGTCTCCTCAGCCAGGCTGCTACTCTCTGCCACTCTCTGCTACAATCTGCCAGGGGGAGGTGAGGCCTGACAGCCTCAGGTGCTTAATGGGGGCTGGAGTCCTGTCCTTGATTGATGTTGCTGACAGAACAGAACAACTTCACAGAATTTATTTCCATCCTGGCTATCCTCCCCTATGGATCAGATGCTGGACTGCAAATCAGCCCTGGCTGTCACTGTCACTTGTCTCAGCTGTAGTTTGTACTGGGGCAGACTCAGTCAGAAGTTGCACTTAACTGTCAGTTCCAGTTTCTTGCTGCTTGCCCTTTGTCTCAGCTTTGATCCCCTGAGGGCTGGGTACATCTGAAGCTCAGTAAAGCAGTCCTCTGGGTCAGCTCCGCCCTGGGAGTCCACTTCTCTGAGCACCTGCATATTCTAATCCCTGTGCTCCTCCCAGGCCAGTACCACTTTAGGCATACCCTTTATTCCCAGAGCCTGCGTTTCTGTTCCAGATCTGTTCCGTGAGTGGCTGCTACTGGAGAAGCTGCCCAGCTTCCTCTTGCTGCCCAGAGAGACTGGGAGTGTCCTTTCAAAATATCCCCAGGGGTGTGAGCCCTATTGTCAATGTTCTCACTACTGCCACTGCTGTGCTGTGCCTCGAGGGCACCACCACTGGTATGTGGTTCCCTTTCAGCTGATTTAATTCTCCTTACTCCTGAGCTGGAGAATCAGCACAGATCAGCAACAGCCCATGCCCCGTCTACACCCGTTGAGAAAATGCCCAAGAATCTGGACTCCATGGGGGACAGGCTTCCAAACCTCAGGGTGAGAGTGGAGGAGAGTGCTGGGAGTTCAAAATTGCAGGTAGAGAATATATACAGTTTCCTACAGTTTTATGACTGGCAGGAGAGTAGGAGAGTGCCATGGCACCTTGGTAGGGGAAGGAGGTCCAGTGTTTAGAGAGTCTCTCCCATGGGGTAAAATGGGAGGACATTTGAACTCTGCTCTCTTGTTTGTATGGAGGTATGGAATATACTGTGAGCTGTTCTCATGGCGGAGGGGACTCCCGTCCACTCGGTGATGGGTTCTTGTATCCTTTGGGTCACAGTTTGCCTCAGCAGGGTTGATGCATGTTCTTCAAACTTCTCTTTTGGCGCAGAACCAAACCATCAGTTTTCTTGCTAAATTTCTGTCCCTTGACTCTCCTTCTGTACCGGAGCCTCTGTGGAAAGCTGGCTATAGACCACCATCTTGCCTCCTCCTCCTATTCAAATTTTTATTTCTTATTACTTCACTCATATCTATAGTCAATTTTTATGGTCTGATAGAATATTAAACAGATTCATTTCCAAAACCAACTGCTGAGTTGTGACTTTGAGTCCTGCCCTAAGCCAGGACTCACAAATCCATTTCAGGAATCCATGGGAATAAGGACAACTTGCCGCTCTGCCTCCCACCGAAGGTGGGACCTTCTAACGTATGCAGGGAGTGCATGTTGCTGAACCCTAGGGCGGCTGAGAAAAAGGAAGGAGGTGACTTGCAGAAAGCCTTTGTCTTCACACCTCATACCGGGTCTTACTCAATTAGAAGTTACCTCCATGGAAAGAAGAAACAAAATCTTTTCTGAGTGTCAGCTGTTCCCCAGGCCCCTACTATATGTTCTTTTCTTAAATTAGACTGGACTCTGCCTTCAGGAAGCATAAAGTCCAGTTAAGACTGAAAGAGAAAATCACCTTGAAGAGGGATCCCAGTTGGGCTAAAAATCCTGATTGCACTGAGATGGTCCAGGGACTCTTGACAAAGGGATGCCATGATCCAGGCTTTGAATGGGGAGGATTCAGCATTCACCTGTGTGAGGCTGGCAGAGGGAGAGGAAGCCTTCTTCAATGGAGAGAGAAGTATCCATTCTGAGCACTCCCTTCGCCTTCCCCACTATGGCCACATAGTGTAAAAATAAACAGCAAGAAGGGAAAATGTGAGGAAATGGACGTACATGGGGTGAACAAAAGTATGAAACTAGAGTCCAATCAGAAGTAGAAGGCATGTGGTCTATGGCTTTTTTGCTCTAACACAGCGGTTCTCAACCTTCCTAATGCCAGGACCCTTTAATACAGTTCCTCAAGTCATGGTGACCTCCAATCATAAAATTATTTTCAAATACCTGCATTTGTACAGAGTGTATGAGATGGTTGTAGGTGACCCCTGTGAAAGGGTTCAACCTCTAAAGGGGCTGTGACCCACAGGTTGAGAACCACTGTGTCTAACAGAATATTTCTTTTTATTCTGGGAAGACTGGGCTGAGATTTCCCCTATCTCTGTGTCTGTGGACTAGCAGACTGACAAAGCCTTCGCTGATGAGGAATTTTCTGTAACAATCCATTGTCCATGACCACAAACAATAAATTGGGATAAATTGGCAGGGTTGCCAGATTTAGTGAATGAAAATATAGGACTTCCCATTAAATCTACATTTCTGATAAACGAGTAACTTTTTAGGATAAATATGTCCCATACAATATTGAGGACATAATTACACTGACAAAAATATTCATTGTTTGTCTGAAATTTTAAATTAAGTGAGAGTCCTTTGCTTTATCTGGCATTTCTAGATCCTGGCCTCCTTGAATAGTTTATAGGCCCGCAAAGCCAAAACTTTCAATAAATTCTTAGGAAAATGTTCTAATTTCCAAATTTAAAGTTAACATGAAGATGCCTGAAAGTTGGTTATTCTAGAACAATCCAGAGTATAGAGCAATATTTTCTAGGACACAGAATTTGAGACCAAGTGACCCAGTAATGTATTTGAAGGGGAGAGGGAAGCATTTTATGCTCACTGGAGAACACACCTCTTAGCAATTGGATCCTCTTCATCTCCCAGCTCCTCAAACCCAACTGCTGGAAGACAAAGTCTATACACAATAAAATGTTTTCATTCAGGGGCCCACATGACTCCATCTGTCACCAGAGCACATGTTTGGCATGGATTGAAAGCTGAAAGCAGTCACACAAATATTTCAAAACTGAATTTATATCTTTCTAACACATGGTTTATATACGGATGTAATACCTAGAGAGCTTTGCAGTTCTCAAATAATATCCTGGCCGAACTACAAATGATGTCTGCAGCAGACCACAATACACGTCCCAAAATTACTTGCTTTAAAAATATGTCAAAGAAAGCTGAGTTTATGAGGGGGCCGCTGCTGGAGATGCCTGCTTTAGCATGCAATTGTTATAAAATAAGGGACAAAAATCCCAATTTATCCTTGAGAAGCCAAATATTTACATAATTCCTTTTATGAATTATGTAGAGGGAACGCTCCTCTAAAGGGTCAGTTTTAGAAAGAAATTATCAAGGCTAGTAACTCCCATTTTAATGAACTTCTAAAGTCCCTCATATTCTCAATTCTGAATATCTTTTCTATCTAGGAAAACTGAACATCAAATCTGTAAGGATACAGATACCATCATGTTCATTTCTGCTGTTCCAGAGTAAGAGAAGTTTCCAGGATGGATTTCCCTGAGGACCAGCACACCCGGGTATGCTGGCCTGCTCTTCCAAGTGGTTTCTCCTTAAGATAAATGTCTAAACAAAAACTGAAAACTGTTGAAATAGAGATGTCTTGTCTTCAGTGTCAAGAAGTCACCTACTTTGTAGACTCTCTGTTTCTTTTGCATTTTCCTCCAATGCTGTGGTAGCCTGTACACACAACTTTGGTCCACAGTCTCTTGCACTGGCTGGCCAGTGATATTCTTGTAAATATTTCAATACCCTCTCTGTTCCCAAGAAGAAAATGGAAAAATCGAAACAACTAAAAGAAAACAGGGTGGACCACATGCTGGCACATGTTGTAACTCTATGAAGTTTCCCAGTGTGCCCTAAAGACTTCTCATGACAAGTGTGCTGGGTGGGGAGCAAAGAAATCATCACATCCATTTTCTGTGGAATAATGCAATTTATATTTGTCAACTTGACAATATCAGCATAAATCAGAGCCACATGGAGAGAAACTCTTCTCTTGAAAACACACACCCACACACAGAGTCAGCCAAAGCCTAAGTGAAGTGAGTTCCCTAGAAGGCTATCTTTGGGGGGGGGGGGTGAAGGAGGGATTCAGCTCAATGAATGGTGACAGCTGCATGGGTGTTTCTACCACAGCTGGACTCACCTCCCCACGTCCCCACCACCATCCCAGGAAGTTTCTGCCCCAGAGCTGGGTTCTGCTCATCTCCTGGAGGGTTTTCTGTAGAGACCTGTGTGTAAGAATGTCTGTGAGTGCTGTAAATGGTTACCTCAAATGTCTCCCAGTTACTGGCACTTTACAGTCTACAGTGTGCTCCCCACACAGGTGCACAAAGATGCTACTGTCACTTTATTCACCCCATCCTACTGAGGGGGGCTGGGTCAGGGGGAAGTACACCTCAGTAGGCCAGGCACCCTGCCCAGGCACACCCCTCTGGCCCTGGGCAGAGCCCCAGTCACCTCGCACCAGTTCCTAGCTGACTCTCAGCACAATGTCCCCTCCCACCTTCAGGCTTCCCTGCACTGATGCCTTTGCTCGTGCTGGTCTATGAGTCTCGGTATCCCTACACTGTGTGCCTAATCAGTCACTTTAGTGAGGGGAGTGGGTCCTGGAAAGAGGTCATAGCCAGGACCTCAAGGGAGGCTGGAAGGCAGAGAGGTTCCCACAGATAGCGCTCTCAGGCGGAGGTCCAGACCCCACTAGCTCAGTCCAAAGCTGGTGCCAGGCAACTTGTGCCCATTGACCCTTTCCTTCTGTCCCCTGGCCTTCTTGTAGTCGTCTCAGCATCACCAGATTTGGCCTTGTTGTAACTAACTCCGGCAGTTCAGTCTTCTGCCAGCCTCACCCAAGTCAGTGGGATCTCCATTTTCACAGACAGGCCTCACTGGAAGTCACCATCCTTCATGCTGGAGGTCTCCAAGAAGGAGCAATTCCCTCCCACTCTGGGTCTCTGAGCACCAGACCGTCCCCCTTCCTGACATGGACCTGGTGCCTGGCAGGTGGTTATCATCTGGCCACATGGGAGGTAGCACCTTGAGATGGGCCTGGCATGGCACCTTGGGCCAAACACATGCTGAATAAATGCACTTGATGGATACAGTGGAGAAGGATGAGTTCCTGAAGCTGTTAAGTGACCTGCATGGAAAGTGCTCCTGGTTGATGGTTTGGGGCCAGGATCCAGGAACAAATTGCCAACCTCCTTGTTAACAAGACAATATCTCCACCTACAAGCTTTCCCCACAGCCTCACCTCCAGCAAGGGCACCAAGCCCATAAGACTCCAGTTGGCTTCCAGTGTCATCAATATATTCCCAAATTCCAGGTCTTGGCCCTCACCTGGCCTGTGATCTAACACTCAAAGAGTGGATCTCAAAAGCACTCAAGGGTCACTGGAAGGCTCTGGCCTCATCCCCTCTGCTTTAAACAAGAGCTCACCAAGTCATTCTGGGGCCTTCACTGAAGACCTCAGGCCTTGAATCTCAGAACCCAACACCCATTGTCACCCCTCAAAGGGCAGCCCTGCCCAGCTGGCTTAATGTGAGAGCTCTCAAGCAGTGCTGACACATGAGGTCAAGGTTGGGGCATGTTATTCTGTCCTCAGCTCCCTGTCAGGCCTTCTAACTGGACAAAGTCCATTTGGTACAACAGGTCTACAACTTACCCAGCCATTAGCCATACACCTTTTCTCACAAAGGAAACCTATCTCTGATTCAAAAACATCAATGTACACTATTGTTTGGCTGAATTTTAATAACATTGTTTTGTTTTCCTTTAATTTCTTTTTATAATATTTATATCAAGTGATACTTGTTTTCTATTTATACAATGAAATTGCAATTTCTTTCTTAAATAAATTTAAGCAAAATGCATATGTTGATTTAAAGGAAATTTTAAGATAAATTAAGAAAAATTATTTAAGTAAATAATAGCACAAGTGATATACAGGGTATTCCAAAAGTCACCCATAAAGTGGCCACAGAGAGGGAAAACAAATTGTAGCTAAGTGTACCTTTATTGACAAAATATTCATTACAAAATTTTACAAAATATTGACATACAAAACATTCTCTATGTGTCGGTCACCTCCCCTGTACACCTACACAAAGTTATCTAGGCCGTTCTCAAGTAACAACCTTTTGGGAATCGAGGTGCTACATGGACTGCTTAGCCCACAGCTGGCCAGTGTTGCTGGACACAAAATCACTTAAGGAGGTGGATAAATAATCTAAGTCTCTCATCACCATGACAGAAACATGATCCTAATTCAGGATGGGGTACAAGAATGTACGTGCAAAATAAGCTCTGAGGGGATGATTTCTGTGCAGGTCATTTGGTGAACCAGTGGTCTCAGAGACCCTGGCCTTTGAGTCAACTGATCTTGGCTGCCACCCTAAAGTCAAAGCACAAAGGCTGTTCTTGTTGTGAGAACATCTCCATCTTCTGTAATCCCCACTGTGATGAGTACATCCTTCCTCCCTGTCCACACAGCACGTGAACATCTCCTAACTACTGAACATTGCAGCTCATAGGTTCAAAGGGAATTGTCACTCACTTGCTGCCCTCAAAGTGGTGTAACACCCTATGACCGGGGATGTGGACTCTGATATCAGTGAGCTCATATGATATCAATGAGAACATATGTAACCTTCTGGCTTTTAGTAAGCACCTGTTACGTGCCAGGTCAGGTCCTTGGGGTTGAAAAGTAGAGGTTGCAGGCCCAGATCTGAAAGATTTTTATGGTATCAATGGGGAAGACAACAGTTTCAAACCAAGATGGCAGAGGACTCAGGGAGGGTGACTACCACACAGTGGAGAGGGGAAGGGGACTTAAGGGTTTGAGAGGAAAGTGCTCAGGGAGGCTTCCCAAGAGATAAGGGTTAACCGGAACAAAGGGAAGGCATGCTGAAACAGCATTTGGGGCTGAGAAATCAACACATTCAAATGGGCACTCAATGACAAACAGGTCAAACACTGTGTTTACATTAGTTTTTCATTTTTCTCCACTTAATTTGATGAAAACCTCAACCTATTTATTAAAGAGCTGAATTATATGAGGGTTCCTGACAGCAAAACAAAATAAATAAGAGACTTATGACTCTACTAATGCTAACTGCTGTTTGTGGATAGACCAAGCTAATGAGATCCAGGTCCAGCTTGGTCCCACTCACATACCTTTTGGAAGATTCATAACGAACCCTCCAGGGAACCTAAGAAGAAGAGAAAACTCCTTTCTGTAACCAATTGACTTTTCTGGCACAAATGGCCAATTGCAGGCTTCCAGCTGCCTTTATTTTGGGAAGCACATTCCCCAGGGGTAATGCCCCTTTCATAAGTCTACAAGATCACGTCTTAACCTTGGCTAGCAGAATCATGTTCACAGCAAATTCCACATTTTTAAAGGAAGTTAAACAACTTAAATTTGAGATGGCATACTGAAAATATTTTATCACTATATAATCTTTTTTCTGAAAGCAAAAGATATTTCCTCTTCATCTCTTAGACTCGGTTATTCATTGACATGTCACCTATACCTCCATAAATTCTGCTCCTTCACTAGTTTGGTGTCCACCGTTGGACAAGTCATTTTCCATTTTCAGGTTTACAGTCCTCATCTGAAAAATGACAGTAGATTTAAGGTTGTTATCTGGTTTCTTGGGGTCCTAGTGATATAGTATTGGTGTTCTAGGGGCCATTTTTACTAAAATAAAAGCCCTAGAATATATCCCACAATAATGCTAATTTTTTTAAGTGCAGTTGGCTTCTGCCTTCCATCAAACCCCAGCTGTCAAATAGCTAATGATCCTATATTCTGGAAGAAGGGTGCAGAGAAGGCACAGAAGTCCCTGCACATGGCATTTGGCATACAGTAGGTATTTACCTACATTTGTGGGGGAATGTGGAAAGGTTGGTAACTACAAGACTGGGTGAGTTTCTAGGTTGGGCTCTATCTGTAAAATTCCATAACCCTTTATGTTCCATAGACCTTGCTGATAATTACACATGCAAATGACATTTATAACCAAAATTTTCATCAATAGTTTTCTAAAAAAGATAGAGTTTTAATGGAATAGAAAACATTTCATTCTGAGAAAAAAACAGTTGGTTATTCAAAAAGAAAATATTTGGGGGTAGGAGAAATACTGACAAAATCTAAGTTTTTTAGTAACATGGAATTAATTATAACAAGATTTCATGTAACCAGCACTAAAATTTTTTTTAAAAAATGAATATCCAGAAAAGATATTCAATCAATGAAACATGAAGTTTACACTCATTGCATTTTGGAGGGAGTGGTAAATGGAGAGATAGAAACTTTTCACATATTTTTAAAACTTGTATTGGTCTTTAAGTTCAGAGTAGTTCACAGAAATATGCACCACAAGAGTTCTTATGTCAATTTTCAAACAGCAATTCCCCATAGGAAAATTTTTAAAAAGTAGAAAACTTTTAAAATTCTGTTCTAAAGAATTTACATATCAGAGCTATGATTGTGCCACTGTACTCCAACTTGAGTAATAGACTGAGACCCCATCTTAGAAGGGAAGAGGAAGGAAAAAAAGAAAAGAGAAAAGAAAAGAAGACAGAGGGAGAGAGAAAGAGAAAGAAAAAAGTTTACAACTCCAAAAAATTACTAACAGAAAAATGTGTAGTTTTAAATGCTTTTATCATCAAAAAATATGAATATAGATGAACTAAGTATTCAACCAAAAAAAAAAAAAATCCCAAAATTGAAATACAAATTAAGGAAAAAAGTTACTAAAAGCAGAAATTACTAAATTAAAAGCCATAAATTAAAGTAATAGATTTAATAAAGCCAAGACTCAATTCTTCTGACAGACCAAATACCTATCTAAATCTCTGATAAGTCTAAACAAGGAGAAAGATAAATTATAAACGAAAAGAAATGGGTCAAGACAGCAGAATAGGTCTTGGGCTATGTTTCCCTACACAGCAAGTTCAGCTAGCAACTATCCATAGATCAAAATACATTGGTGAAAACTCAAAAGCTTGGAAATAAACCTGAGAGGCTCACGTAGACCAGTGAAACGAGTAAAGACAACACTGAAAGAAAAAGAGAAACAGCCTCATTTTTGAAAGCTTTGCCTCCTCCCCTGTCCTCTCTCAGCACAGAATCACACAGAGGATTGCTTAGGGCCCATGATTTCTGCAGAGGGAAGGGAGAACCAGAAGCAGAGAGATCCTGCTTTCCTTGCATTCTGAGATGCTTCCCAGGAAGCCCACTACAGGTCTCAACTTGTGGGGAATGCGGGGAGTAATGGCATGAATTGGCCACCTGGAGTCATGTAATAAACAAGGAGGTAGAGCCTACAGCAACCAGTGCACAGATATGGGTAACAGTTCTGTGTACCTGCCAGTGGCAGTGCCCAACAACAGAGCCAACCTCCAAAACCAAGTTGGTCTCTCCCAGAAGTAATAGAAAGTTTTGTAGGGCTTGAATCCCTAGGCAGCAAGCCTCCAGGCCCAGCCCTAAACTCCACCCCAAAGCCCCACCTAGGTAGGGAGTCACCTGCCACTGTACATTTTGGCAAAGAGTCGGTGCTAGTTCTGCTGTATCTAGGAGTTTAAATGGCACAAGTCTCAAAGCCTGCCCCACTCCCAATACTCTACCCTAGGCAAGGAGGCAAACCGACAGAACATAGCAGCTAGTTTATCTACCCCAAGCACTGAATCCACCTAATCTCCTGCAGCCTGTACAACTGCAGAATTCAAATAGTACTACCAAGTGGCCTGTCTTGATCAGAGGCAATTAAAGTGACCAGCCAGTAGCTCTTCCTAAGTCCCCAGCCAGTGGTCTCACCATATACCAGAGCCTACCCAGCTATCTTATTCTCATTCAAAGCAAAGACAGCAGCCCGCCATCTAGAAAACTAAAAGTAAATTCTGCCTGCCAGAATTCTAGGTCATTACCAGCTGGGTCATCCAATATTTCAGTCTAGGCTAAACAGTGAAGATCTATACCTGCCAAATAACACCTATAAAAGCCAGAACAGGTGGCTATCTCCCTGAATGCACAGACACAAATGCAAGGACATAAAAATTACAAAGCGGGAAATCATGACAACTTCAAAAGAAACTAACAAACCCTAATGAAATGGAGATCTATGAAATGATAGACAAAGAATTCAGAACAATCTCTCAAAGAATTTCAGTGAGCTATAACAATATAAAAATAAATTAAATGAAATTTCAAAAAAATACATGAACAAAATAAAAACCTCAACAACAACAACAACAAAAAAACAGAAATAAATAAGAGGAACTTCAGAGATGCAGAAAGCATTTTCAAGCACAGGCTTGAGGTTGGCGCCTGTGGCTCAAGGAGTAGGGAGCCAGCCCCATGTACTGGAGATGGCATGGTGGGTTCAAACACAGCACTAGCCAAATAAATAAATAAATAAATAAATAAATAAATAAAGCTGCAAAAGAAAGAAAGAAAGAAAATAGCAGGCTTGAGCAAGCTGAAAAAAGAATCAGTGAGCTTGAAGTCAGACATTTGAAATCATTCAAAAAGAGAAGCAAAAAAAAAGAAAACACAAACAAAAAACAAAACTAAACTAAAAAAAAGAAGAAAGCCAATGAGAAATTATAGGACAACTTTAAGAGACCTGACCTTTGCATAAGAGAAATCTCAGAAGGAGAAGAAAGAGAAAAGGGGCTGGGAAATATATTTAAAGGAAAAAAGGCTGAAAATTCCCCTAATCTGGTGAATAACTTAAAACAACCAGATGCTGAAGGCATAGACGTCTCCAATCAAATTCATCTCAAAGAGAAGTCCACCAAGATGTATATTAATCAAACTATCAGAATTCAAAGGTAAAAAAAAAATTCTGATATTAGTAAAGGATAAGAAACATATTACACACGAAGGAGTCTCAATACAACTCTCAGTGGAGTTCTGGCAGAAAATCTGCAGGCCAAGAGAACGTGTGATGATATATCCAAAGTGCCTTTCATAAATGAAGCAGAAATAAAAACTTTCACAAATAAAAGTAAGGAAATTGAATTAGCAATAAAAAGTCTTCCATAAAGCAGAAGCCCAGAACCTATGACTTCACTGCTAAATTCTACCAAACATTTAAAGAAGAAATACAAATCCTTTACAGACATTTCACAAAAAAATCAAAGGGAGAATACTTTAAAATGCTTTTTATAGACCACCTTTACCTCGATAGCCAGATAAGAACAGCATGAGAAAATAAAATTAAGAAACTAATATGTTTGATAAACATACATGCAAAAATCCTCATCAAAAAGCTAAGAAATTGAATTCAAAACACATTTAAAGGACCATTCACTGTGATCAAGTGGGATTTATCCCTGGGATGCAAGGATGTTTCAAGATAGACATCACAGTAATAAAATGAAGGATGAAAACCATATGATCATTTCATAAGATGCAGAAAGAGCATTTGACAAAATTCAATACCCTTTTATAAAAAAAACTAGAAAGAATTTACTTCAACACAATAAAGGCCTCATATAATAAGCCCACAGCTAACATCCTACTCAATAGAAAAAACTTACTTGAAAGCCTTTTCTCTAAGTTCTGGAATAAGACAAAAATGATCACTCTTGCCACTTCAATTTAACACAGTGTTGAAAGTCCTTTCCAAAGCAATTATGCGAGAAAAAAATATCCAAATAGGAAATGAGACATAGACATGAAATTGTCCCTGTTTGCTGTGTTTTCTAACTCTAGAAATTCTACCAAAAAAATAGTTAGAATAAACTAATTCAGTAAAGTTTCAGGATACAAAGTCAACACATAAACATGAGTAATCTTTCTACACAGTAACAGCTATCCAAAATAAATTATCCCCCAAAGAAAGAAAAAAACCTAATTTACAATAGCTACAAAAAAAAAATACCTAGGAATAAATTTAACCAAGGGGTCAAAGGACCTGTACACTGAAAATTGTAAAATATTAATGAAATAAATTTAAGAAGATGCAAATAAATGGAGAGATAACCTATGTTCACTGATTAGAATTAATATTGCTAAAATGCCCATCCTTCTCAAAGAAACCTACAGTCAGTGCAAGTCTCATCAGAATTCTATTTTTTTTCTATTTTTATAAAAAATAGAAATTCTTTAAATTTATGTGGAGCCACAAAAAACCTTGAATATCCAAGGCAATACTGAGCAAACAAGAAACAGAGCTGGAGGCATCACACTGCCTGACCTCAAACTATACCCCCAAGGGATAGCAATGAAAATAGCATGGTACTGGCATAACACATGGCCAGTAGAACAGAACAGAGAACCCAGAAGTAAACCTACACGTGTGTGGTTAATTGATTTTTTGACAAATGTGGCAAAAGTACACAATGGGGAAAGGACAGTCTTTCCAATACATGGTGTTAGAAAAACTGGACATCTGTCTGCAGAAGAATGAAGTTGGACCATTATCTCTTACCATATAAGAAATTAAACCAACTTGATTAAAGGCTTAATAATAGACCTGAAAATATAAAACTTTGAAAAGAAAACATAGGGGAAAATCTACATGACATTAGTCCAGGCAGTGACTTTTTACATTTGTTCCAAAAGCAGAGGCAATAAACGCAAAAACAGGGAAATGAGACCACATCAAACTAAAGAGCTTTTGCATAACAAAGAAAAAAATTAACAGAATGAAAGGATGGCCTATGGATTGGAAGAAAATATTTATAAGCCATATATCTAATAAAGGGTTAATATCCAAAATTTATAAGAAATTCAAACAATTCTTTAGAAAGAAAACAAATCACACAATTAAAAAATGGGCAAGGAACCTGAGTAGACATCTCTCTAAGGAAGACATACAAATGGCCAATAGATATATGAATAAATTCTCAACATCACTCACCATCAGGGAAATGTTAATTCAGACTACGATGAGCTTCACCTCATACTTGTCAGAATGGCCATTACCAAAAAAGTGGAAGACAACAAGTGGGAGCAAAAATGTGGAGAAAAGGAAACACTTGTACACTGTAGGTAGGGACGTAAAATTAGTACAGCCATTATGATAAACAGTACGAAGTTTCCACAAAAACTAAAAATAGAACTACCAAATGACACAAGGATCCCACTTCTCGGTATTTACCCAAAAGGTCTGCAATTGGTAATACATGTGCTTGCTCTCTCACCCTCACTGCAGCGATGTTCACAATAGTCAAGTGATGGAATCTACCTAAATGTCTATCAGATGAATGGACAAAGAAAGTGTGGTATATATACACAAGGGAATACTATTCAGTCTAAGAAAAGAAATTCTGTCCTCTGCAACATGGATGGAATTAGAGAATATTATACTGAGATAAGCTGGGCACAGAAGGGCTGATACTGTGCTCTCACTTCTACGTAGAATCCACTCATATAGAATGGTGGTTACCAGAAACGTCTACAGGGTGGGGAGAATGGGGTGGGAATTGTCAAAGCCTTGGACAGGAGGAATAGGTTTATTTTTAGCTCTATTGCACAGCAATGTGAAAATTGCCAATAGTAGCTTTGCTATGAATAAATTTCAAATGTTCTTGTCACAAAAAATGGTGAAGTGATGGATATGTTAATTAGCTGATGTAATAATTCTACATTGTATTCATAAATCACAATATCATTTTGTACTCATAAATATATACAAGTGTAATTTCTCAAAGTATAATAAAAAACTTTAAAAAGATGAGTATAATTATAGCTATAAAAATTAAATTATAATCAAGTCCTACACATTTTTTATACTAATGATTCTGAAAACATGGGGACACTAAATGATATTCCAGGAAAGGATAAGTTACCGAAATTGGCTCAATAAGAAAGAGCAAAACCAATGAGCATGTAAGAAGCTGAAAACTAACTCTCTTAGTGATTTATGCCCCATAAAGATGCTGGGCCCAGATAATTTTACAGGCCCCCAAAGACTATTCTTGGATCATTTTTACTGTCCCCCAAAATCACACACAAAGACCGAACAAAGAAACTTTAGGGCCATTCTGGCAATCAGCAATAATCCTAATACTTAATTTTGCTTCCATCTGAGCCCCAAGGAGCCCCTTGCTTTGGGGCTGAGATGGAACATGGATTTACAACTCCTCTCAAGAGGTGGACCCCATTTCCCCACCCTGTGGTTCGAGTTTGGCTTTCTGACATGTCAATGGGCTTGCTTATCAGAACGTGTTTGTTCCCTAGGAGGACACGTGGGGCTGGCAGACACAGAGAAGAGCCCAGTCACCCTGTCAATAGGCAGAGGGTTCAAACACCAGGCAGCAAACCTGGCGGAGCCCAGAAATGCCCAACCTAAACTCTGACTCAGACATAGGAGCTAAAGATATGTTTTACTGTTTCAGGCCACTGACTTTGTATCAATAGAGAACTACTATGTATGTATAAGACCATGTCTCCTTCTTAAAATAGATGTGAAAAGTCTTAAGTAGAATACTAGAGAATTAAATTCAATTAGCATATTAAAAATGTGATACCCAGAGCCAAGATGGCAATCTGTAGCCAGCTTTCTGCAGAGGTTCCCATCCAGAAGGAGAGTTAAAGGACTGAAACTCAGCAAGAAAGCCGATGGTTTGGATCTGAGCCAAAAGAAAAGGTCGAAGAGCGCACATCAACCCTGCTGGGGCGACCTGAGACCCTGAGGACACAAACAAAAAGATACAGAGCACATCACCAAGCAGATGGGAGTCCACTCACCCATGAGAGAGGTTCGCAGTATACTCCATACCTCCATACAAACAAGCGAGCAGAGTTCGGATGTCCTCCCATTCTACCCCCACGGGAGAGACCCTCTAAAAACCAGACCTCCTTCCCACTAGGGTGCCACAGCGCTCTCCAGCCAGGCATAAAACTGTATATACTCTCTACCTGCAAGTTGGTGTTCCTGGTGTTCCCCTCCACTCTCACCCCGAAGTCTGGGGGCCTGTTCTCCACAGAGTCCAGATTCTTGGAGACTTTCTTGAGGGGTGTGGATGGGTGCAGACTGTTGCTGAACTGTGCTGGTTTTCCAGCTCGGAGTGGTGAGACGAGAGACTTGGCTGGTGGGAATGTCTCCTGAGGCACGAGACGAGACCAGCTCCGGGAACA
This sequence comes from Arctocebus calabarensis, assembly GCA_963573935.1. NCBI lineage: Eukaryota > Metazoa > Chordata > Mammalia > Primates > Lorisidae > Arctocebus > Arctocebus calabarensis. The sequence goes on from CAUYON010027750.1 coordinate 17,796, forward strand.
ATAGCTGGAGAGCTGCACCCCTGGGGATGTTTTGAGGAGACACTCCCATTCTTCTGGGTGGCCAGGGGAGGCAGGCAGCTTCTCCAGTGCCAGCAGAATGGACGGCAACCAAGGCACGTGAAGGATTTGCCTGAGGCAGTACCAGCTGGGACTCAGTGCGGGGATTAGAATACTCGCAGAGGGGCTGCTTTGCTTGACCTGGCCCTCAGGGGATGAAAGCTGAGACAAAGGGCTGGAACTCACAGACTGAGTAAAACCCATTTGCAGCTCCAGTCTGATCTGGGGGAAAATAGCCTTGACAGAAATAAATTCTGCGAACTTGGTCTGTTCCAGCAGCAAAATCAATCAGGGCTGAAACTGAGTGAATCGCTCTAGCCCCTGTTAAGTATCCAGGTTGATAGGCCTCACCTCCCCCTGCCAAACAGTGACAGGGAGTAGCAGACTGGTTGTGGAGCCACAGACCTCACTGTGATCCAGGCAGGCGCAAACCTCCAGAGCATCTGCTCATTGGAGGAAACTGGATCACAACTGTTACCACCGACTGGGCGTGACAGAGGGGCAAAGTTGGGAAGGAGGCTTCAACCTTCCCAGACTAATTTACGCGCTGGGGGGGGGGGTGTCCTCCTGAGCGCACAGAGCATCGAAGTGAATTATACAAGAGCTTCCAGCGGATCCCTGTTATCTAGTTGCCAGAGACTTTTTCAACTCTTCCATTTGAGATCGATGCTGGCTAGGACAATTGATTAGGACCTCTTCAGTTGGGCTAATCACCCAAAGACTTTCCAAAGTGGTACCCTGGGTGTGTGGTAGTGGGAAGGTTTGATTTGGCTTTTTCAATTGTTGCCTGTGGGGGGTGTGGCGACTTAACTCTGGTATTCCTTCACAGCTCAGATTTTAATGCAGAGTGACAGATTCTCTAGGGTAAGACAAAGACCAGCTGAAAATAAGACAGAGCCACTTAACCCCACCACATCAAGAAGGTCCCCAGTTTTGCAAGCAGTTGCAAAACTCTAGGGGAAAAGGTACAGACACCAGTCCAAGCTTTTAAGCAAAGAATTGGTCAGTCACTACTCCTAGAACTCCCAGCCCAAATTGTCCTTATCTACTCATCTAGCCAAATGGCGTAAAATTAATTATGGGGCGGAATCAACAGAAAAGCTCTGGAAATGTGAACAACCAGACTAGGTCAACCCCGCCAAGGAATAATCTCGCGGACACAAGTGAGGATCCTATGCATAAACAGATGGCTGAAATGTCAGAAATTGAATTCAGAATTTGGATTACAAACAAGATCAATAAAATAGAGGAAAAGTTGGATTTAGAAATTTTGGGTACATTTCAAAAATTGTCTCAAGAATTCAAGGAATTCAAAGAACAAATGAACAAAGATTTGGACACATAGAGGCAAGAAATTATACCCCTCAAAGATCTGAGAAACAAAGTAGAATCCCTCAGCAACAGAATGGACCAAGTAGAAGAAAGGATTTCTGACATGGAAGACAAAGCTATCGAACGCTCCCAAACTGACAAAGAGATAGAGAAATGGGAGGCAAAAACAGATCATTCTCACAGACACTCTGGGATAACTCGAAGAAAACCAACATTCGCCTTATAGGGATACCTGAAAACGATGAAGTGGCGTCACAAGGCCCAGAATCTCTTCTCTATGAGATTATGAAAGAGAATTTTCCAGACATGCCAAGAGATTCTGAAATTCAGATAGCAGACAGTTTCAGAACCCCAGCATGACTCAACCTGAATAAAACATCCCCCAGGTGCATGATAATTAAGTTCACTAAAGTTAATATGAAGGAGAAAATTTTGAAAGTAACCAGACGTAAGAAATCTATAACCTACAAGGGGAAGAATTTTAGAATAACCACAGATCTCTCTGATTAAACCTTTCAAGCAAGAAGAGAATGGACATCGGCTTTTAATCTCCTAAAACAAAATAACTTTAAACCCAGGATCTTGTATCCAGCTAAACTGGATTTCTTTTATGACGGAGAAATTAAATAATTTAATGACATCCACAAGTTGAAGAAATTTGCCATAACTAAATGAACTCTCCAGGATATTCTCAGACCTATTCTCCATAATGACCAGCGTAATCCTCCTACGCAAAAGTAAACTCATCCAGAAACTTTATATCAAAGTCCAACTAACACAGTGACAAAGGATTTAAAATGTCCACTACATTTTTTCAAGATATATCATTGGTTTCTATTAATGTGAATGGTTTAAATTGCCCCCTGAAGAGGCATAGATTGGCTGAGTGGAGACAAAAACTCAGGCCAGATATATGCTGTATTCAAGAGTCTCACCTTACCTTAAAAGATAAATATAGACTCAAGGTGAAGGGATGGTCATCTATATTCCAGGCAAATGGAAAACAGAAAAAAGCAGGTGTTGCAATTTTATTTGCAGATACAATAGGCTTTAAACCAACC